>JARQSV010000400.1:331672-347942 GCA_030142285.1 Calameuta idolon
GTCGGTTAGTTTTTGCCCCCCCCCCCCCCCCCCCCCCCGTGCACGTCACGTATATTCGATACGCATACGAATCCTCGGCGGCAACGATTCCTCTTGTCCCTTTGTACCAGTATAAAATACAGTTTATCGATTCGACCCCAATATTTCAGGCTGCTGGTATTTTCAAGACTCCAATTAGGAGCGCTTCGTAATTCACTGTTTGTTTCTATACGTTTACTAATTGTCTTAAGTAATTGCGCGCGATAAGATAGCAGCACGCGAACGACCCGATACCGATACTAAGCCGGGAATGATATTTATCGGTCGGCTGTCTAGGATGTAATTACAGACTAAACTCGTATCGCTGCAACAGGAAATGCCTAATAGCCGTTAACTTCTTTGCTAAACCCCGAGAATGCAGAGGATGGATCTTCCAGGGAAAGGAAACGTCAAATGGGTTTGGCTGCCACGTGCTGTCGGCCATGACCATGTGGTCAAACAGATTCAAAACACGTGCAGGATTTTAAGTCACGAAATATCAGTCCGGAGACCATTTTTGTCTCATTCATTCCAGTCATTCTATTCATCTTCGAAGAAGGAGAGTTTGAAAGCTTTGTTTTTCTTCTTTAAGAAAATGAGGCTAGGTCTGTTCGCAGGAATGGGAGGGTAAAAAAATGTAGGATAATTGGAAGGAGTATGAATATATATATACACACACACACACACACACACAGTATACTATAGACAGTTACGCGAAACGCAAATGTTGAAAGTGGCGTAGACTTCTTCTAGACTTTGGAGTTTGAAATTTAGAAATAGTTTTCCAGCATCCCGAGAGAGTTTTCTATGGAATGAGTATAAGCGTAGGATATGTCTGGTGCGACGGTAACCCGAGAATTTATGTTCGTCTGAGAAAAGCTAATAAACGTTAATTTAACAAAATAGCGACAGTTGCCAGGACACTTGGTGAAGACGCTTCTCCTACGTCAGTCGTATACGAAATCTCCCCTTTCTCATTCACTCTCAATCACTATTCTCCTCTTGACACTCCCTCCCCTCCGCAAGTATCCGCAGAGCGTTATTTTCGTCCGGCCTGTACTATTTCCGTGGAAGCCGCAGCCTTCGGCCTCTTTACGTGCAGTTGCGTGCAGCATCGACGAGTTCGCGGCATTCCGAATTAGATTTATAGCGGTCGCGGTACCTCGCTGCACCGAGCACATGTATGTACAGCGAGCAGTCGAGAAGAATCCTAAAGACGACGAAGGGAGACTTAATGGTTTTAGCTGGCAGGTCCTCGACTTTTCCAACAGTGAAAACCCGCGCCGCTTCCTTCTGCCCGTAGGGCCGTTCGGTTGTTCGGCTGTTCGGCTGTTCGGCTGTTTACGGGGACAGGGCCGTAAATACCAAGCTGACGCCCGCCCGCTGTCCGTCTGATCGTTTCGTGCTACTAAATCACTTTTACTCGGCACTAGACTGCTGCAGTAAGTCCCTTAACACTGTACGGTGATTACGAGCTGCACAATGAAGATGGACAAAGGGCAGGTTCCTAGGATTGTGCGGAGGGTCGCAGAGTAGGCGCCATATAACTCCTCGGTAGCTACCCCTTGCACAGTCTCGTCGCCGCCATCTTTCACCTCCCGTGTGCCCATCCTGACATTCTCTTCTTGGCCCTTGGGTTGATCGTGCGTCCTCAAAGAGTGACGTCCTGCAAAATTTACAGCCTCCAAGACAGAGGAAAGAACAAAAGAAATGTTAGGATGTCATCCGGCAAGGAAAGTCACTTCCTTACGCGTAACGTTCTGTAGAAATAATAGTACAGCTATGCAGCTAGCCGCATCATGTGGTCTGCGATGATGACGTTAATGAGTATGAATAGTTGAACGAAAGGCAATGGAAAGGAACCCTTTCGTGCAAGCCAGTTTAACGAATCCGACCAATGGAAACGACCGTCGCGACCCAGATCTTCCCATGTTCCAGGTACAGGACTATGGTCTTCCTGACCTCCTATGACCGTCTGGATCTAGAGGATGTATCACTGCTTTATTTTCCTTGAGAGATCATTGATTGATTTTTTTACGTTCTTCCTACAATAAAATGACTCTGTACGTGAAACTCCTTTTTTTGGGATTTCATCGCGTTTAGGCGTTTAGGATCGATTTTGTAATATTAAATATTTACTATAATTTATTCGCTCGTAACTTCGCTTTATCGATACCTATCCAATACGAAAATGGGTCGTTAAAAACCATGACGATCAAGACACTCGGTAGAATCTCGCGGCGTGCTATTACTCGTCATGAAAAAAAATACTCCGCTCCTCTCCTATTTCTCTGAGACGTAAGGCAATTCGAATGAAGAACTTCTAAGCCACTCGAATTTAAACATATCGATTCACATACACAAACCGGTGCTTTACGACTTTAAAGCCAGAATTTTAGTAGTCTCCGAGTATCCCGAGACGTAACCACGTAAGACTCAACAGTGTTAACAAAAATGACGTGTTATTTCACTTTAGAGCTAGTAGGAGTTACGTGCACGCACGTGCGTATACCTATATTTAGTATAGTGCATCCTCATAGATTGCACAGACAAAGCTATAAGGGCTCGGATAACAGAAATTTTTAGGGCTTGTAAAGCGGAGTGCCTATTAGGTGGGATGATTTTATGGGATAGTCCTTAGGCAGAAGTCACGTGAACGTTAGTTATATATATATATACATATATACCTACGCGTATCCAGTTCCTTCTCATCTCCAATTTCTTGATTTATGGAGTAAAATTTTTTCGAATCTTTTTCTCACCACCAGTCGTTAGGGAAAGGATGATTGGCTGTCGGGTTAGGTGTGAATGCAGAATAGACTAATATACAGTAGGTGTTAAGGTATTTAAATTTAGATGAGTTCGGGGCAAGAGCGAGGACCAATGACTGCTACTAAGTGACCCTAATGCCCGAACCTAATCTTCAACTAATTCCGCGTTCTGTGTTTTGTAATGAGGATTACCGTTGGCAACCCTGGTGTATTAATCATCATCATCCCTTGCTTCCTTGTTTTCTCCAGCATCGTCTGCCACATACCCCTTTCGTCTTCTGCAGGATTTCATGCATCCCACATAATGTGTATCACTGTATCACGTATGTTTCTACGTACGTACAATTATAAGTATGAATATCTGTATAATATATATGTATATACGTATAGGGGTGTGCACGTGTATGTGTATGTGTATGTAACCTGGTAATTGGTAGGGGGATTATGTGGTTTACGAGAGGTTCGAACGAGCCGCGAGGAAAACAGCAAAAATTCGAGTTTTCAAAAGGAATACTAATTTAAACTGTCGGTTTAAACGTTGCGTTACGATTCCGACCACGTATCCACTTCGTTCTGCTCGTGAAGCAAGGTATAGTGTTTCCTCTCTGGCGTATTAAAAAAATAGGGGAGGGAGCGGGGGCGGAGGGTGGTCGAAACAGGAAAATCAAGATAAAAAAGCAAGGCCGACTGGACGCGTCGCTGGAAGGAAAAGCAAAAAGGGATCTTCCGTCGGTATACGTTATTACAAAGTGGCGCTGCTATCGCCACGCTAAGAGAATCTGGGGACCCACACGTTAACCGTGGGATTTATTTCTGTATAAAGGCGTGACTAAAAATCGCAATATATCATGTGCACCGTGTTGCATACTGGTTACGGCCCTACTGGGGTTGGTCTCGGCTTAGCCGGGGTAAACCGCAAGTCGTTTGTCATGCTTTTTACTAATAAGCTTGCTAGCCGTTCTAGATTTTAATACCGACGACGCCGTCGCACGCGGAACCGCACCGCGCGTCACGCGGAAATTCGTGCCGCGTCGTAGAACCGGAGACGATTGGGGATTCTCCTTTCGCCGGCGGAATCCCACGATTGGTTACGACCACGGGGAAGAAGTGAAAGTGGCGATAGTCCTCTTGGTCCTCGAGTTTATCTACCTGCAGTATATCTAGAGGGTGGGCCAGAGGTGCATATCGTGGCCGTACCACCCCGTAGGGAGAAATTGCAAATTTTTCCTCCGCAACTCTTTATTCCTCGTTTAAAATCCATTCTGCCGGCAGACGGAGGGCCCCGTGAAATATAAGGCAATTTCATGAGCCATTAAGAATGGAAGTTCATAAGTTGGCAGCACGTGTTTTCGGTGTTAACCCGTGTAGAAGATGAAATGAGATTTCGGAGCGGGAGGGGAGGCGGGTTACCGGAATATACATCGGCATTGATGTATACCGGGTGTCCCTATGGAAAGGGATGGACCTCTGGTATGCGGGGGCTTATCTGGCCACGCTCGAAATGTGTTATATCCTTTTGGGCTGTATTTTGGCCGTAACGTATTTTCCGGTGATTTTTTTTACTGCTTCACGTCGAAAGTTACGTATGAACGAGTTTGGATTTTTAAACTTTTCCCCCTCGCAACCTTTTTTTACTCTCGCGTCTGCCTATATACCTTTCTCTTCTGTTTTGCCTTGATCTCCCTTTTTTTTTCGATTTCTCACTGGTCCCGGCCCGGCAGCCACCTAACCCGTCAAAGTCTTCGAGACCGTCGAGGGAGAGTGCCTTTATAATTTCACCCGTAATTTATTTTATAGCGAACCTAATAAAAAACCAACTACCTCGATATATCCTACGCGAGCATCCACCCGCGAGAAAGGGAGAAATGAAAAAGTTAAACGCTTTCTTGTGGTTCTCCGAACACATGTTGAACAAAGGGTGCGCAACCCTCTTCCTTCCGGGAGTATCCCCCTTTTTTATACTTCAAGAGACGTACACTTTTTTGCACTGATTTCCTCTGTCAAATCGACTTCTAAATGAAACACGTGCTTTTAGTCATTTTCAATGAAAAATATGTTAATCGAACTATGTTCTCTTGAAAAAATAATTAAATATAACTCTTAAATAAAATCCAAAAAATTGTCAAAATATTACATCAATGGTATTACTGTCATCCATTCGATCTCCTTCACCCTCGAACGCGCCTCGTTGTTCCCAGAAGCCAGAAGTCATATTTACCCACACACTTTGCTTATCAATTTCAAAGACCATCACTCGTCTCCCATCTTCACAAGTACAATAGAAAAAAAGTGCTCTAAGCCAAACTTCCTTTTTCACCTTACACCGACAGCCCCACGTGTCGTCAAGTTCATCGTCCAATTCGCCATACTTTTCACGACACAGTTAACACGCATCGAGTATAGTGTCAAAATTAAATCGCTTCCGCGGCGTGGAGTGAGAAGGAGAAGCGAATGCCCAGAATAGAAGGGAAAAATTGGTCCACCCGTCCATCTTCATTAGAACCGACGCTATTCAGCGCGGCAGGTAGAAAGAGTGCAGGGCAGGTTAAAGCATGTATATTGTATTCGATTTCATGCGTACCAGCCCTGCGCTATGTAAATATACAATGAACACGCAGCCTCGACCGTGTAAGGCTCGGTTCATTGTCCCGCCGAGAGCTGTCTGTCAAAACTCGACGCGTCAAACGCGGTGCAACTATTAAAGACATTCATACTAGTCGAAGCACAAAAGGAGAATTCGGAATATCCATACGGAGAATACGCGTCCCTTGTGCGGAGATACATCCGCAGGCCTATGTTTGGTTTCATTCGAGGTGAAGCCTTGGCAAAAAAAGATGAAGAAAAATAAATGAATTAAGGTTTGAGAGCAGCAAGAAAAACAAGAAGGCGAATCACGTGAGATCCTGCATCCGCGAGAATTCGGTCCATTTGAACAGTTAACCAGCGAGAAGTACCAACCGCAAGAGCAGGAAGTGTATTCAGTGTGTCCTTTCATTCCTGACATTTAAAATACTACCAGCTGCCTTCATTTATCTTGTTCGACGCTTTCTAGATGACGCTCGATCTTCGTTACGCGTCATAACTCTCTTCCATTTTTTTTGGATTTCATGTATCTGCTTTTGCCTTGAGAATCCTTGGATGCTGTACTGCAGATTTCTTCTCTCTCTTTTATCTTTCATCCTCTAAGTCGAACCTGCTGGCAACGTTCTCAGGCTCCGGTACTGCTCTGCCAGGAATACTGCAGGTTACTTAGGAATTTTACGACTCGCACTCGAGCTCAGAGTGAACTCTGGGCCGTGGAGCGCGGGCCACGAAAACTTTTCGAATTCGAACGTAATTATTGGAAGAAAAGAAGGGCTGGTGGGAGGGTTCGGATGGATTTCATAATTTATAGCTCTCGCGAAGGTTCGTACCGTGAAAGTTCGCCTTTTTGTTAATCTTCCACCCTTGGAGAAGAACCCTGCAATCTCTTACTCCTCCATGGCTCTCTCTCTCTCTCTCTCTCTCTCTCTCTCTCTTTCCTAGCATTCGAGCAGATGGGAATTTGATGAGGTAAACATGGCGATGTTTTTTGATACTCGCCCGTTCACTTGCTACCGCGATGGCTGACTGGCTGACTGGCTGACTGGCTGACTGGCTGACTGGCTGGCTAGAATGCCAACGGGCGCCCCATATCCAACAGTCACCCATCCACTCTCTGCCCTCGGTGCGCTTCTTTTGACACTGGCGAGCCAACCCGAAAACGCGCCCTTCTAGATTTATGCACACAGATTGTAAATTAATGTTGACTCCGCTGCTAGGAACGCAGCGGCCGACCTCTATTACTTTTTCTTCTCTATCGCCACCTCCACCCTTTTGTCCCGATTCCAAAACGTGCTGTATCGCGCTCGCTCCTGTGCCCCCACACGCGCGCGTCCATTGCCACTTACGATTCAAAGGCCTCTTAAAAGCCTCTGGCCCCTAGAACCTTCGAGCGTTTCGCTCGAATTGTAACCGGATTTTACCAGCACCAACAGCCTTTTCGAATCTCACGTTTGTCAAAATCTTTCGTTTATACGAAGTGATGGACAGTTTTTACCATTCTTGAGAAAGATCTCGAATCATGCTTTTTATATTATACATCACCTTTGTACGAAATATTCCCATTTTGTGTAATCCCTTCATATTCAACCGTCTGTCGGGTCGCTGCGTATCACATTTTTTTACAGATATATATACAGTTACATATGTATATTCTGTAGTCGATACACTCGTGACCATGAACTTGAAAATGTTTCTAGACACTTCAATCGCAGACGGAATGTATCTCCTAGTGAATTCTACCTTCTACCTACAGTTTCATTTTACCATTATAATTTTCTTCTCGGTCTCAACAGAATCCAAAATCACCACAGCCACGTTGGATTTTTAATGCCGCAGATCTTCCGCTCGCCACAAGCTCCTTATAATATAATGACCAGGAAATCCTCTTAAATTTCTACGATTGAGAATATCTCAGTGGTTGCCATTTTTCTGTACTCGTGTCATAGACTTTGCCCAACGATGACCTCAATGCCTAATTATCCCGTATAAGAGGCTTATGATTGTAACCTATACCACAGCACGAAAAGCTTTCTAGTTTACTTCAATCTATTAACTCTAACTGCTGGCTGGTACAGTCGAACATACATATTCCTATATATCTACAAGTAATCAGCAATTACTTACAGGTATTTATGTATGTTGCAATTACTAATTGCAAACAATCAATTTCTCATCGAAACACGAGTGAACGGATTGACGAGGAATTCTCAAAAGACGCACTGTGACGTCGCAAACTAACGCGCATTTTCGTATCCACCCTAAGAAAAGTTCACTGTCTGCTCATATTTGCCACGTCTTCAAATTCCCGTCGAGTATGAGTAATGTTCCCTGACGTGTATCAGACGCGTATCAGCCGTAGCGAGTGTGCGTTTTACTTTTTTTTCGACTTTTTTCCCTCTTTTCTTCTCAAACGCGTCTCTACCCTCCGTGCTCCTCCGCCCTCCCCGCCCCCCATTCGTTCCCATACTCGTGACCCTGTTGCTTTCATCTCCCCCTCCCCTCTTTCAATTCCCCGGGATTTCTCTCTCTTTCTATATACGATTCACCCTTAGCTCCCAGCGTTCTTTGAGATTGGGGGGCGGGAAGGGATGATTGTGGTGTCGCCCAGGCTTTCCCACTTTCCTGCCCATTCTCTCTGGCCAAAAAGTTTTCCCGGCTTTGATAGTTTTCCGATTTGGAGCAAAGTGATGGAGACCTTGGCTGTTTCTGTATATCGGGCGCACCACGCACCCCATACATTTGATTGTACCCCAACGTGACCAAAATAAAAGTCTCCCTAACGTTCTCCTCGTAAATGCATTCGCAAACTTAAGGTGTACCAACCCTATGGAATTCCCTAGGAATCTATACGAGACCAATATAGCCTAGCTGGAGAGTTAAAGTCTATACCGGGTGTCGGAATAACTTTTTTTTTTTTTTGAACTCGAGAATTAATTGACATGGCTGCTGAGAATAAATGGAGACAAAGTCCTTGTTGTATTTTCGACCGGGAGAGCTCTCTGATCCGTGGGTTTCAGTGCAGGAAGTGTGCTCAGTCTTTATTTCCTTTTACATCTGACATCCGACTGCTGTGAGCCTTTGACATTTATTTATTAAAAAAAAAATAGTTCCTTCATATTGTCGATAAAACACGACATACGGGGGGAGATGAAGGGTGAGACGGAAACACGTGATTTGTGAAATGGAACAGCGACGGTATGACACAAGATTCACATCGGTTTCCGGCAGATTTATCGAGTTGTCCGCGTCTCGGAGACAAAGTCTAGTTGCAATTAAGCGAATGTCAAGTTGTTCGCCAGAAATGAACTTCAAAAGAGAATAATTCGATTGGTCGATCTCGCGAAAGGAAGGAAAATGAAATTGTCCTGGTAACAAAGGGATCGCGATGGACCGCCTTTAAGATAATATTATAAGCTGATCCTTCTTCTTCGACTTCTTCGTAACTGAACTCCTCACGCTTTACGTAGCGTCCTACAGTTTTTGTTTCGTGAAAAAGCAGTGCGAACGTATTGCCACCCCGTTAGACCTCGATGTATCCTCTCCAACCTAACCTAACCTAAGCTAACCTAACTTTTGGAATCGTTATAGAAAAACCGGTATTTCCTTTATCGCTCAAGACTTTCAGTCGACTGATCACGTCTACGCCTTACACGATGCTTCCTATTATTTATGCACCACTTTTCCTTTAGTCCTGCGTCCTTCTGATAACGATACTAAAACGTCTGCCAGACGACGTGGGGCGCGTCACCCTTTTACTAGCGGGTCTGCGAACGTGGTGCTCGAGGGGAATGAGGAAGACGATGCATCGATTAACACCGGGCTGAAATCCCATCAGCAAATTCTACAAGGGCCGCCCCTTTAATGATCTAATATAGAGAATAGACACTTATGGCGTGGTCTAGACATTGTCTTCTTATTATTTCATGGTTCGAAGTTCCCGCTGGTCCTGACGGAGCTCCGCATCCGGTTTATGGATTATTTATGAATTTGGTCAAGAGGCAAGCGGGAAGCACTGTTACCAAATACTCAAGGGCGAAATATTGGTACAGTCCGAATGATATTATTCATACATGAAATCGTATATATGGTGGCAATATAAGACTCATGGTCCAATCGTTATAAGATGTATTTGAACATGGTACGTTGGTGCATCCCTTAACGAAAGTGAAATTGACTTAAGTCTCGCCTGGTTGAATAACCAGTCCTCGGAAATGAGAAGAAAGTTTTCGCTGGGGCCACTCCTTGTATCGTTGCGGTTGCAAATTTCTGCACCGGACTGTATTCTCCCTCTGTTTGTAGGGGTCGACTGGGCTGCTCTTCAAATTAAATCTCTCGGTAAGAAAGCGCCATCAAATCTCAGCCCTCGGGCATATTTTTAGCTACGTCGAGGGGAAACTGTAATAACCGTTGTTATTACCTGACTTCAATTTGTAGAGGCGTAATGCAGCCCCTGTAGAGGACAGAATGCAATTCTTTGCTCAATTTGAAGGTCCCTGCGAATCAGTCTGCTACCCCTGCTCATAAGTGTGTACGTACGTACATACATATATAAATATGTATACAGCGTGTATATTGTATACATAACTAGAAAAAAAAGTTTATAATGGAAAATGGTGTAAAAAAATTTCGGTATCGTCGATGAACGGTTTAATTAATCGAATGAAATTTTCGGAAATCATGTTTTCAATTTTGAATCACTTTCTGGGTGAATCTTTGAAATTTAAAGTTCTCGACTCGAACGGTTGTTTATTCGAGTGAATGCAAACGAACCTATCGAATTTCGCATCGTTCCGCTGGCTGAAAATTCAACGAATAGTACATAACAACGAAAAATTAGTCTAACCAATAAATTCGTGTCTCGTGCAGGTCAATAAAAATGGTGATTTTACCACCGTGAAATGTGCTTTAATCTTTGACCTAACGGACATTTTATGGTATCTGTGTCAACGGCGCATGACACATACCTCCCTGCACTCGCAAATAACGAGAAATATTCGGTTTGTCGGATAGGTTAAAATTTTGAAAAAATATTTCTGAAAAATCACAGATATTTGCACAACGGTTGACTTGCGAAATTTTTCCGCTCTCCTGCTCGCAGCAGCAAAATGCCGTTCATCCGTGAGCGACCTTTAAATCTTTCAACGGCTAAACTCCTGTCGTCATCACAAAAGCCAGGAAAATCATTAATGTATCATATTTGAAAATCCCGAAACACTCCAATGGCAATGCCGCGATTAATTGTAGCGGCAAATTCAGTTTTCTTAAAACTCAAATCCTTTTGGCAAATTGACAGGTACCAAAATCGAGCAGGTATCGAGACTAAACCCGAGTCTGAGGCCATTCATAATCCTACGAGACTCGGCGGCTTAAAATGGAGCATCCCCTAGGATGGGTCCTCGAATAATGGTCTCCCACCTAGAAACGTCACAGCTTACAACCAACTCTGTTTAATTCGACCGCCGAATTTACTTCCAGTAATGAAACCTCAAATCGGTTACAGTGACACACATATATATCATGTACTGCACACAGCTAATTCATCCGCATATGTCTTTCGCCACCGAACGTTAACCTGCGAATTATTGGTGAAAAAGTGAACACCCAGTGTGGTTGCAATGCTGGAAAGATACGATTACCGAAACAGCCAAGTAGTAGAGTAAATGCGTTGCCAGCATATCCACCATCGTGACCCGGATTCCCGTACATAGGGAACAGTCTGGATACGTTCCCTGCAGTTGCGAGTGCGTATCGCATTTGGCATTGTTAGTCGTCAATTCGCTTTACGTATATTTATGCCTATTGGATGAATACAAACGTACACGAATCCCCGCCGATTTCGCGGACAGAAGCATCCGTTATTCCCGATAGAGATCAGAGCTTTGAAACGAGATATTTTGTTTACTCGCTATACAATATCGCGATAGGCAGTAATACATCGGTCGGCCGATTTGTAGAGTGTCGGATACACGAACGGCACGAGCAGCGATCTGTCAGAGAAGCAGAGGGTTGGGTCCAAGAGAGACAAAGAGAGAGCAAGAGGGTAGGTGTCGGAACGAGAAGAGCATAATTAAACGTGTTCATCCAACATAGTCCAGCTTGGTGGTGAAAAACATAATTTTTTCAGAGGGTTGCAACTTCTGGATTCCCATGTAAGTCTTGACGACGGATACGAATTTTTACCACGATGATTATTCTCTTATATTTTCTATCGTGTTTTGACAACTTTCTCGTAGTATCGTCGCTCGCGTGATCCTTGACTTCCTTGAGGAGACTTGAAAACTAGTGACTTATTGTTAGATGCGAGGTAGGCCTCTTCCGGTTTGTTACACTGCTTGTAAATATACAAGGAATGACGGGGGTTATAGTACATACATACATATAAAAGGATTTTGGATATAGTTCCTAACCAACCTACCCGAAGCAGCAGTGCGTCCTTACGTTTCTTTTTGTAAGGGTTCACGGCGAGATAAAAGAGATGACTGTAAAATTGTCTTCAAAGGACATCGTTTTTCCTACCCCTTACGCGTTTTGTTTCTCTCACCCCAGTCAGGATTGTCTCGAAGAAATCAAGACACGTGTCCTTGTTATCCGAGCGCCTCCTTTACGAACAAAACAGTCTTTTACTTATCAATCCGGAATTCGAGATCCAATTTTTCCCTCTATGATCCATTCGTCGTATCAAAGCTCCCAAAGTACATTATCAAATTAGCTAATTCCCTTTGACGTCCCTTTCCCACGTCGAAGCTTCGTTATGCCGCCGGTGTTATTTTACACGTCGATCCCACCGACTGTAGAACTTCTTTACTCCTACCAAATCTCCTTCTATCGAACTGCCATGTTCGATACAGAATTTAAAAAACCAAGTATCCAACATACACCGATTTTGTTTAAAAAATAATAATAATAAAGTAAAAAATTATAGTAACACGAGACCAAGCTTTTAATATTTTCCATCGGGTTCCTGGCTCTAAGTATTCTTGTAATTTTCACCGGGAGCCAGAGTCTGCGTTCCCGTCCGACCAAGGGTCGCAGTCTCGATCGAGGGTGTTGGCTCGGTAGCTACAGAATGTTCGAAAAAGGCCCCCAAGGGTGGTAGCTTTCTAGAGTAACTCTTTTAATACCCTCATCCCTAATAACCTGCCGCACGTCCTGACCGGGCTAGCTGCACCACCACGGTATTATCGAACGGTCTTTTTTTATTTTTTATTTTTATTTCTCAACCCCCCCAACCCCCGCGTACACCATGCCCAGGCTTTGTATCCTCGGCGAGTAACGCACACCCGCACACCACCTTTCGTAATTTTACGCGAAACGTCTACCGTCCATACTATCAACTATAACGATAGACCCCCTCCCCCCCCCCCCTCCCCCGCCAACCCCTTCAACTCCCTTTTCTATAATGTGTAGCATAATATTACCTAGCGGCGTTTAATCCAAAAGCCTTGTTCCGTTCCCATCGTCATGGAGCACGCTTCGCCGCTCAATTTTACCCCCAAACTAATTAACAATAACAGCGATAACCCCACCCTGCGATCAGGCGTCGTTAACGAGCCGCTTTACTTCGCTTTTACTACCCTCACTAGTTCGCCAGGTTCTCACCCTCTTCTGATTTAACAACGAATAAAAATACGTCAAACTCCTCTTTATCGCGTCCACCGCAATTTTTACTTTCGCTTCAATCTCTTTTCATTCTTCCTCATTTTCATGCGCATCTCTCTACCGGCTCGTTTGAGTCGCCGTTATCCATTTAATCTAGGCTGTTTACAGTGAAGCGACACTGTACGTTAAAATACGGCAACCTGCAGTATTCTATTACTCCTGCATCCATTTACTTATTTACACTGATTACACGTGAAACAAAGGGTCGGCTATGCGAAACGACATGATGTACGGTACTGCGAGTTATCTCGGCCGTAGGTTGGCAACGTCGTATGACCGATTATAAACGGAAACCGTAAAGCGTCCGCATGTAGTTTGTCGACTCGGCGAAGAGTCCACAGGGCCGCATCGCAGCGTTGCGCACCTTCGCCTGCGAACACGTGCAGTCGAACGTACCAAAGGTTGCACGTTTCTCGGGCGTAAAAGTCCCATATCGTTAGTACGAGCGAAGACCCTTTGTGCTCGTGAGCATTTCACGATTTACGAAATGGCTCCAGCCACTTCCTCTTCGAATTATAACAAGTATAGAACAAAGTCGAGCGCAGAAACGAAACTTCAAAAAAAGAACAGATCCACTGCCTGCGAGTCTCTCTCCTGCTTCTCACCTCTTACGAGTAGGCATTGCTATTCTCAAAGTCAACTGGGACATGTTTGATTATGCGGTTGGCAGTCGCTTTACGACATGGCGTGCGAGTTGGCGTCATGAAATCGAAATGGTGGGATTCGATGGCGCCGGTAAAAGTCATGCAAGTTTTTAATCGATTCTTCGAGTGGTAAGTCACGAGCTCAATTACGTACTTTCTACGAAATAATTCGCAGGGGTTGAATACGAAGAAATGTAATATAACCTTAGACGAGATAAGCAGTTCGAGAATGTTCCCTGGTTTCGTGCACTGGCAGGTAACAAGCTTTACTACTATCGGCGTACGTTATTATCCAACACTGTACAGGGTGTATGTATATTATAAAACGCCAGCGTTCACTCGTGATTTATCGTGAATTATACGAAATTGCAGTTAACTACGTCGTATACGCTTACATTAGGCAAATAGTCGTCTGCTATAGTACATAAATTTTTTTTATTCGTGTAACTATAAATTCACAAAGATTTCCATTGGATATGACATTTTCAAAAAAAAAGTATGTCACTCTGCAAACCAGAGCGCTCCAACAGGTTGCTGTTAAAGATTGTATCAGTGATGAAAAGAATAAACGTATGTGTGTACGTCTCTATCCAGACGTTACTCGTAGTCCTATTAAAAATTCATGAACTCTGTAATTATACAAGATAGTTTCATCGATCCTTCATAATTTTATGAGACACCCTATAAATATGAGATGCCACTCTACGGTCAAGCTTTAGCATGGGCTAAAACTCAGGTAACCCGTGCACTTCGGTATGGATAGTAATGACTATTGGTATTGGTACTAGCTAATCATACATATAGGCGCTGCACCCTCACGTTGCTCTTCTCATCTTCTCTCGACCCTCAGCTACAACCCTCGACTTTCTTCAAGTTTTAGTACAGCTTACACTTGGTTATATCGATTCCATAGGCAATCATGTTCCCGTGTGAACATCATGGGCTACCATATCACCATTTACTGACTCTTGTAAACTCCAGCTGGGTTTACAAGCTGCACGACTCCCGGTTCGTTTGCTCTCGCTTGGTGCAAGATCACGTGTTTCGTGATGCGGCGCAGCCTCATCGCTAGGGACATAAATACTTTTGTGATCTTGAAGATTTCTACCGGTCGTAATCCGTTCCCAATATCCATGGGATATGGACCCTCCCCTCCCCCCCTCCCCCGTAGATTCTCAAACAGACTACCAACTGAGATTATCATTATTATACGTGAACGGAATTAAAAAGATGGACTAAGAATTTTATAGAGACTCGATTTAAGGGTGGATTTTCAATTTTTTTTTTCATTTTTAATTTCTCAGCATGCTTACTGGAAATCTTGTACAGGTAAGTAGGGTTAAGGGTTGGACCACCCTGATTCGCTGAATCATTTCTAAACGCTAGATAATTCTGATTAGCTTCCATATACGAGAGATTAAGAGAATTCTTATGACGCGTAACCACATAGGGATTATACTTGTCTAGTGAATTTTGCTGCTTTCTTAGGAGGTCTAGCGAGGATGAGCACCGTGAAAGCCCTAGCTAGGGCTTCCAGGATCTTCCGACTCTATGGTAAATTAAGCAATTTTATCATACGGGCTTGTAAGCCTCATAGATCTAAGCGGCGTGGTATGGGGTAGCCACGCGTTACTAATGTCTCCTCATTCACAGATTCGGATACCTACATGACTACATCCCTTCCTTACAGCCTCCATCGGGCTTCTCTCTTGCTCTTAAAACCGCAGCGACCAGAGATTTTACCTGAATGCTTCATTGAAATATATCTTAGCGATACTTCTGGTGCCGAGAGGGTCAGGACCATCTCCTCTCTTCTATGGAAGAAAAAATTTCTATGGGTTTCTCATCTCCTGAGTACCGTTTCTCTACGCAGCCATACATGTGTATATATATATATATGTGTGTGTATATAGGTGCGTGTACTGGGGAGATACCGGCAGCCAGTGTCCACGCTTCGATGAGTCGAACCAGGTTCACTCCTGCGGAAGAAAATCTTCCGTTATTTTGGTGGGCAATTCTGCCGCGGAATAACACCATTGAATTTTTGCGTCTGCCTCCGCAAATCCTGATGGAGCGGGAACGTGTGTTATACACAGTACACATATATATGTATATATACACGATGGTGCTAGTGAGAAAGAAATGGAAGCGAAGGAAGGCGCTGAGAAATCTTAGCGATTCCACGCAGGAGAGAATAGGGCTCTGTGGTGATTCTCAATATAATTTAATTTCATGGTGGTTTCGTGTTTTTATTTTTTTCACGTACCACCATGACCACGTTCCATTCTCAGCGGAATAATCAGAAACGAGCTGATCGAACGACCCCAGGAACTGGTAATTTTCGAGCGTGGGTAATCTTATTACATCTAACCATCAGAGACTAACCGAAAATGATCGTTAACAAAACTTCAATTACCCGGACGAGCGGATCACCCAAGAAATATCTAATTCGTGCAATATGATCCGCTTACGAGGTTACGATCTTAATCGTATTTAAAAGTTGCCCGTTTCCATCCACCCATCCATCCATCCATCCCATGGATACTGGGCTGAAACCCATCACTCCCAAAACCCCTCCAGCCGAGTCTCTACCCA
>JARQSV010000400.1:350862-368030 GCA_030142285.1 Calameuta idolon
TTTTCCGAGAGAGTTAGAGAAGCTGCAGAGAGGGAAAGCATTGTCTGCCATAAGAATGAGAGAAACAGGACTGTAGACAGGATATCATGAATTCCGGGTTCACGGAACCCCGTAACGTACTGAAGGGTCCAATCAATTAAAAAAGAAAGAAGCTACCAACCAGCCAGTATCATCCGCACCGTTGACAAGAGAAACAAACCCACAGCACCTGCTCATTCATCGAAATGACGCCAGAGGCGCCAATCGAATACGTCAGTTCAATCTGAATATTCAACAGAGATATAGATATGCAGTCTATGCATGCATGTATGTCTATATCATTAGGCGAGTCTTACTCTCCCAATTGACCTCACGAATGACTCCCTGTATTTCGGTCTCGTCACCGAGCAAACTAGCAAACTCCGATACAGTCACGATATATGTTTGTATTCTCAGTGGAATATTCGATTAGATGAAAACGAGAGAAAACCTTCGAAAGCCCCGGAAGAGTTTATAGACGAAGTGCCATTCGCGAATGTGAAGCCATTAGAGCGATATGAAATTATGCATAACTATACATATACACGTATAATAAAATTGACTTAACTTTCGGATGACTTTAAAAATATCACTCAGTAAATTCGTACGTCTCGATCAATACGCAATTTGACGTAATTATCTATTTTGGTGAGATTAAGTATTTAACCTGGTGACACTTTACTGAAGTTTATATATCGATAATATACGGTATACGAGGACATCAAGAGTAAATAGAACGAGCCGTCGATACCTATTTGGCCACCCTGTAGCAACGCGGAGATCCTCTGCACGGCGTTAAATAGGTACTACAAGTATATTACCAGATCGTGTTATAGGAAGCGTTTCGCCGGACCATTACATTATCATACTCGATGCTGTGCAGGGGTACAAGTTATTTAACACGGCGCCACAGAACAGCCAAGAGTACGGCAGGAGCATGGCGAAAGAGGGGGGGCGGGTTTGCCTCTTTTCATAGGGAATATTCAAGGCCCTCGCGCTTATCCCACATTATACCACGTGGCTATTTATTGGCTAATTGCCGTATATTTTTCACGATGCTTTTAGCTAAGTAGATGATAAAAACAAGCGGACGGAACAACCTCGTATTCCCCATCGCGGATACTATGGCTAATGGCCAATTGTGACCTCTCTGATAACGTAATATTTCCTCTTGCTGCTTCTCTTGTACATTCACCCTGTACCTGAATGTGTCCTACAAACGCCTATAATTCCGTTCCGTAAACGCTTATACATATATGTGTATATACTCCTTAAAGCCCGGTAGCGCCCTTTTAAAGCCTTGCACCGTTAACTTCCATCTCTGTGACATTCCCGAGTACCATTTTCTCTGTTTACTGCAGTATTTCAAAGATGAAGATAGCTATGAAGCATGAAAATATCATTCCGTAACGTGTCGATCGAGAACGGGTAGAACAAGTCAGACTTGACGTTAATGCCCTGGGAAACGTCAAGTGAACGGAAACACGTAAAGGTAGAAGTAAATAGGAAATGCGTTTCGTTTCGGAAGGTCATTTGTATCGTGAAAGTTTCAGAACGACCATTTCCCACGGATCGAGCGAATGAGTTCAAACTGTGTAACCCAAGTACCCCGACTGAACTGTCTTTTACATGGTCTAACCATCAATCGACACCAGGTTAGGGTAGGTAGCTAGCTACAAGTGCCACTCACGTAACCTGTTTGACATCATTTTGTTGGTACCATTTTGAGGAAGCGGTATCCACGCGGTATTCTCTGATGTCATTCTTTCTATTTGTATGTCCTCTTTGTAACTGCATTTATAGATCTTCGGTGCAGGAACCATTGATTCAGAGAGAAAAGGCACCGCTTCAGCAGCTTCAAAGTCACGTTACCGCGATACAAATAAATCTCCAGCAGCGCGCCGACCGCCCGAGTCACCCTGGCAATTTCTATATTTCTTAGCGATGCACCCTTCTCGTATTCTATACATATAAGGTGGGTCGGTATACACGCTGGAGACCATTCCAGTGAATCATACAGCTACCTGAACATAGCTCCAAAATGAAAAACCACCAAACCTGTCCTCGGCTATTTCTACTCCACACTCTATGGCTCATATTTGTACCTACTACTCGACAAAGTGTCCCATTTCCGACACTTTGCCGACCAAGTAAAAGCCGCCTTTGAAGTCAGCAATCGTCCTCAGTGCGGGGTGCTTAGAGACAAATTTTAGAAATCTAGCTGGTTTTACAGTACACGCAGCATTACTTGAGCACTTTGCTAGAAAGAAGTACGGACTCGCTCCTGAATATGGTAAATCAATTTCGCGGTCTGATTTCTCTAACGGGATGGTACGTAACTTCAAAACAAAGGGAGCCTGTATAAAAATGTCCGTGGCTACAGACAATTAAATTTAACCACGGAAATCACGGCACGAGCTCGCCGACGATCTCGACGGAATTTGCCACGATTAAATCCGCTGATCCGGCTTGCATAAAACATCCAGGGCTTCTCTGTCCGGTGCTTAATGAAGATAGCGTGTCGCTAACAAGCTGAACGGCTTACGTTATATTCGAGCTTCGCTACAGATAACTGCCCCACCTAAATACCAAGGGATAGCAGACACAGCGAGAGGGTAATGGGAGGGAGGGAGGAGGAAACAGTGGAAGAGGGTGGCTGGTGACTGGGTTGCGCGATGGTAAAGAGGGTCAGGGGATGGAACAGTTCGGCGGCATAGTGGCCGATGTCCCAGCGCATAATCGTTCCGCGAGACTCGGTACGTGTGCGTGGAGCGAAGCGCGACTACCCCCTGAGCCCCCCTGAGCCCCCCTGAGCCCCCCTGAGCCCCCCTGAGCCCCCTGAGCCCCCTGAGCTCCCTGAGCCACCAGCTATCGGGGTTGTCATGTGTGCCAACGAGTGCTTAACCCCGCTTAGCTCTTGGCAGCGCGAAGCTCAGGACGTTAACGTCTGGCTAATGATACCATCCTCGAATGCATCTACGAATTCAGACCTGGCGAAATAGGCATGCACTTCCGACCAAGTTTAGTCCGGAGTATGATGAGTGTGATATATATCTACGACACTGCAGCGGATGATAATAACGTTAGCTTATTGTTGGTTTCCTGCAGAGTTTCTTGGTTTCGAGTGTTCGTATCTTCTCCGATTGTATCGTCCACGTTCTCTGATAACCGCTATGATAGCGTCTGGCTTTTCCGCGAATTCTGAAGTCCCTTACGGAATCAAAAAGAATTCGTACGGTATCGATCGGGAGTTGGGTTATTACAGTAGTGAAACGGAAGCAAATAACGAAAGTATCCGTATCACGTAGCACACAAGGCTCCTCGCACCGATAGCACCGCTCATCGACAGATAAAAGAAGAAAAATGTATACGAGGTTGGTATCAGTGGTATTTTGCTTCTAAATTGTCAAAATCTTTGGCCCGCAAGCTCAGAGAGTTCCAGATTTGACGTGACTGAAAGGATCTTTGTTTCGTTCCCTTTGCTTCTCGGAGATAAAGCGAATCTCAAGTCTGCGAAGAAACGTGAGATAAACAAGGACGAAAGAAAACGTAAAAGACTGGGAGTGATTTCAAAGAAATAGCACGGAACGATGTACGTACAAGGACGGGTGCGAATCCGCTGGAATCAAAGTTCTTTGAAAGCCGTAAAGCCGTAAGTGTATATGCAAATGAAATGACCTAGCGAACCTGGTAAATGCGCCAAATGAGGTTGCGCGTGGTATAGGTTACGCTACGCCAGGCCGTTGTGTTTTTGCATCGTCAAGACAATGGATTGCTTGATGAGAATCAGGGATGCTAAGCTTTGGGAATATTAAGGGCAAGTCTGGTTCAGACTGGCAAGTATTTTAATCCGAGTCAAAAGAATAGCTGAGCAAGAGAGTGGGAGGAGTCTGGAGAATTGAGTTTCGGAAAGGAGGAAATTAAATAGTAGGGGAACAGTTTATAAGGCAAGAAATCGTGGACGTAAGAATAATAGAAAAGATACAGCGCAGTTCGAAATCGGAAGCTGAGCTAACCGTTTCTCATCATTATCATTCTTCCCCGATTTCGAATCCCTCGTTAAAATGTATTATCCCTCGATTCCTAGTAGACCAACACGAACGTGCTAACTTTACTCGCAAAGCAAAAGCCCAGAGCGATCCAAGAGTAGCGCTTGGTTCATGCAATATTTATCGAGGATGAAGATGTGAGAGGGGGAGAAAAGAGAGTGCGGTCAGACTCTGTCTTCCGCTACCCAGCTAGTCTTCCGCAGGCCCTCGTATAACGAAGGACAGGAAATGACGTGATGAATCGATGGCGCCTAATTACGCGAGGCCTCCCCATCAATCATACGTAGACCTTCTCCCAACGCTACTCCCAACGCTACTCATACTCCTCCTATTTCTCCTCTTCAAGCTCTCAACCATCATCGACCACCATTTTCCAAGGACCACTTCGTCCGACGCTTCTGCCGAATTCTTATCCCGCAGCTTTTTTCATTACTAATAAATTACAATACTTCCACCCCGACACCCTGCTGCCAAGCCGAACGCTTCCGAATCCTCGAAATATTACGGAGATTTCCGAACGTTCCAGGATAGCCTTCTCAACCCTAGTACAGGTCATCGTGGTCATCGTAGCTTCAGCCCCGCTTTCGCCGCCTTCATCCCTCCAGGCGGAGGGAATCGTGCCTCTAAATGGCAGAATCGCTTGGGCCCGGGTAACGTGTCCTATTACAGACTGCACTTTTGTGCAGTTGCATTCGGAGTGAAATTGATACTCGATATGCACTTTATTTTTTTTTCCATTTACTCTGACCTTTCCCTATAAATTTGGGGACGGTTACATGCTTTTAGGGGATGAACCATCGTCATCAAGGATTGATAGCAGTCACACTCGAGACATAACGGATCGGTGCCATTTATTTTAGGATTGACTGAATGCAATCAGAGAATAATTTGAACGCAGTGCGTAAACGTGCATTCCGAGTATTTTAACTAAGGATGAGGGATGAGTTTTGGGGTGAAATGTTATTTGGTAAAAATCAATCATTTATTTACTTCGATAATGTTTTACGAGTCTAATGGGATCGGGGATACCAATAGACACCATAGCAACCATGGGCACAGCGTTCGATTCCCGCCTCATCGCGGTGCTTCTTTTTATTTCGCTCGTGGCTTCCTTCATAGGCGGAGCGAAGCTGATCCGGGCAAAGTAAAACACTACGTCAATATTATTTCACTCAGCTTCGTTCCCTTTCTACTCCTCTCCGCCCTTCCTCTTGCCACTTTCCCACGGAAGGCAAGGGATTGTTTTCATAATCAGTGATTAAAGGAGAGATTTCTTTCAGCTTCCCTCAGAGCGTTCCGCAATCTTGTTTTCCTCGGCTGTTTTCTAACCGACGTTTTACCTCGTACGAAAAAAAGTAGAGAATAAGAAAAATGGAATAATAACGAAATCAAAATATTTAAAGAGCAATAATTTATTGTACCGCTCCTAGTGAAATTGTCACCGGCACGAGCCCCTCCCACCTTGTCCCGTGCCAGTAGAAAGACAAATGGGGAAATTTGTCACTTGTCAATCATGACGGATGGTCCAGCAGCTGAAATCTATGTCGAACCGTTGAATTTGTAACCTTCGAGGAACGACTGGCTCATTTTCATCCTTGGAAAAAGTTTGAGCCGCATCTTCCTAAAAGTGCCTACAGCAGCGATTCGCCGCGGTCTGCGGATCGAGTGATCTCTTAAATATAACGTCTGGGAATAACACAGCCGCTCAGCCGGTATGGCAGCTACGCCGGGAATCAGCTCGCTAACGCAAACGCGAACCACGTATACCTCGGTGGTTATATAGGCGCTGTACAACCCGAAAGGCGCAGAGCGCGCAGCCATTAATTGGATTCCCCGTTCGCAATTCCCGGTATGCTCGTTCCTGGCCACTCAATTAAACCAACGTTGTCTCGACAAACCGGCTATCGATTCCCCACTGGAAACCATAGCCACCCACTTTGGAGCAAAGAACCTTTCCCTATACGAATGGCAAATGTAGGAGTATCGAGTGCCCTAGAAAGTGATTGTAAACCGTATTGTGTTCTGCATCAAAAGGCTTTCTGGTCTATCGAAACATTATTCGGTATTATGGGGATAAGATATTATAAAATTGCTGTGATCTTCTCAAGAAAGTGAAGGCTAATCCACAACCACGTGCCGACTCTTTGGGGAGGATGGAGCAGCTCCCCCCTGCATCTGAGATATTCGACGTGACTATTCTTTAGGGTGCCAACCCCTCACAGTAGAGGGGTAATAACGCCACGCAATCAGGGTTGAACTTGGAACGGGCTTATTAACTTCGTGAAATATTAACTCGACCGTGTCCACAAATTAAGTTTCAGCAAGGTTTGCATAAAATTACCCAAAGAGGCCTAGTTATACCATCCTCTTGATACTACTTCCTTTACAGAGAAATTTGGTCTCACTCTTTCTCCCTCCCTCCCTCCCTCCCTCTCTCACACCGAGGCAGACCCAATTCTCACTCGAGAGACTTTTTGAATCCTGGCCAACAGAGCTCGACAAATGTAATTATAATACCGCAGAAAAATGTTCCTAATTGCCGAATTCACGGAATGCAAGAGCATTGCCAGTCTAACTTTCATATATGTATATATATGTTACATACAGAGTCATATGTGAAAGCTACTCACGTCTCATGGCCGAGAGGTATTTTCTCGAAATAACCAGACAGTTTTGTGTGCCTACGACATAATTACATTTTCATACAAAACCTACTTTTTATTTAAGCCAGCCAGTAAAGAGTTTCGTCCCTCTTTTCACGCCTTCCAAACCCAGTTTGAATTCTTAATAAACTTATTACTGGAATAAACTTTACCACATGAAATATACGTGAAAAGACATACGTGTGCCACTTCGATGGGATAGATTTTTAACATCTTTTCTATATTCCAAAGAAGTATCATCCAAGTTCCCAACTACCGGTAGTAACTGCCACTGGCGGATACTGACGTGGCTTCCGTTTTACGCCGGCAGGACTAAAAGTTTACGTTTACGAGCGCCGCCACCGCAGCAGCAACAGCAGCAACAGCAGCAACAGCAGCAACAGCAGCAACCAAACCTGGCGAGCAAACATTTTTACGTAAACGCGATTACGTAAACCCCAATTGCTGAGACGTGATACAAGTATAAACGAATGACTACGGCCTTCATTTCAGAGACACAATGTAGATATTACTTATAAAATTTGGAATGTGAAAGAAAAGGGATATTTTTATGATACATAAAATTATTTGTATATTTAAGAGCGAGGGAAAAGTATTTTACGATAAGCATCGTAAAAACTTTTAAGCCTATTTTACTTTTTCTTTCATGCCCTATGATTTTACTTTCTTCCGTTAACACACCGAGCGTATTTACTTAACGAGTAGGCAGCTACGCGGTTTTATTGGTTCCAGCATTTGTATCCCAGGCCGTTCCCGCCTTTATTAAGAATCCCAGAATGCAAAGACACAACGTAGCTTAGCGCAAAGGACTCTCCTTGGTATCTTCGAGTTACTCAGGACTCTGTAATGTCTCTATTAAAATGCAATCCCACATCTTACCTCCTGGGCTTCTCCTTTTATTCATTAAATAACCGTCCCGAGGGCGTCGACTGTACCCGCAGCTTCCGGTAGCTGTTGGAACTTCTAAATGGCACTTCCGGCAAATGTAAATGTCGTGACGTCGCGTAATTAAGAGTGCACCGAATTAAAGGTAGCGCGATGCTTTCATTTTCATTTTCATTTTCATTTTCGCTTGAAAAGATGGATTAATCGAAATTTTATACGTAATCGAATCAATGCATTGATTCGCACGGTATCAATCGAAGTTACGTAACGAACTTCCGATATGACTGCTATCAACCAATTCGTATCTACTTCAAGTTACTGTAAGATGATAAAGTTCCGAATAGCGTAGCTGACGATTACGTCACAGGAATCTGCAAAATCAGCTACAGATTTCGATATCGAAACTTCGATCGGCAAATTTCTCCATCCTTAGTTGAAACTGGTGGCCTTGATAATTGATGCCAGTACTTCTAGTACATAACCGGTGCCACCTGTGGGCTTGTCAGTATCGAAGCTGTAATACGTCTCCGGAAAGCTATTACTGGTATGCCTGTAACAGAATTCATATTAGCAGCGCGATCGAGAGCGCGAGGTCTATTCCATTCGGTACGGAAGTACATGTCCCATCGAGTACAAACCACGGCAAAAGTTTACCAATATACCATTAGCCTTCATTTCCCATAAAGAAGGAAACCTCGTACGTCCCGTTGGTAGATCGTAGAAATTTGTGAAATAAATTACAAAAGATATTGAAATAAATTATTTTTCAATTAATCGACGAAATACGTTTATCCTTAGTAATTTGAAATATTAAGTTTCCAAATTTTGTTTCAAAATTCAAAATTACGTACTACCGTTAACTCTTGTCTGTGGACGTACTAAAGTGACACCCTGTCGACATATGCAGGGTTCGTGTTACTCGGGGTGTGTGAACGAGAGATAGGATAGACGAGGTGCATGTAGTAATAACATGCCTTCCAAAAGGACCCCTTCGCATGGCCATGCAGGAACCCTCGTCCGCGACCCACTCCATTACGCGCACTGATTATTCTCCATTGTCCACCTGTAAACAGAATATTGATAGAGTTAGCAGCTCCAGAGGGCGAGGCTTCTCGTTCAATCGATCAGTCCTAGTATCGCTCGAAGCTCGAATCTCGAATCTCGAATGTCGAATGTCGAATGTCGAATCTCGAGGATCGCTCCTGTTTGCACGGAGTATGGCTAATGAGTAGCGCACTAGGAGCAAACCGTACCGAGGCGAGTAGCGCAGGGTATAGACAGCATCATAGAGGGAAGTCGTATGTCCCAAAGCTAATATAATTATTGCATCAGGCCCCAAAGAGCAAACACTCACGGCTACAATCAGGACAATCAGCATGATTGGCGGTCCCCAGTGTACACATGACTTCGCCAAAAGCATTTGGCTTCAGCCCATGTCACGATCTACCCGACTCCGTTTACACTTGGGAAAGCCTTGGCATGTCTTCGAGTATAATTTTGTACTTGGAACTCTCGAATTCGTAGGAGAGCTCGATCAGGTCGTTATTGCTTCTGTCACCCGGTATATCGATCCTAAGTAATAAATATCGAAGCAATAAAAGCGTTATCGTAGACAAGCACACTCTGTTTTGTTCGGCTGTCGAGAATCGAATGATCGGTAATGTTTACACCTGTAGCTACTATCCGGGCCTGTCTAATTAGAGCACAGTGTGGTACGTAGATTACAAATAGCAATCAAACGGTCTACCGTGTAAGGAAAGCCTTCCAGCGTGTGTGCCGTGTCCCATTAGGCGTCTATGCGTTCGATTAGGCTCGGGGAATCGATTGATTAAATATAGTACGTGCGAGCGTACGTAGTTTGGACTTCGCTTCTAGAGAAATCGTAGGATCATCGTGGAGATCGAATTTACCGGGGATCGATCATCCGGCTAGGTTCCAGTTTACTGGTTAACGGGAGACTACGAAACCCCTCGTATCTTCAGACTCTCGACTCGTTACCGGAAATCCCATTGTTATCGAGTAGTATCGTCTCTCTGCCGCTAGAGCGAGCACCTAACCAATGTGATTTGCAGAATCAGTAGAATAGAGAATTTTATAAATACCTGCATCTATCTATCGCCGAGTGCACCTGTCAAGACTTTATACAATATACTAAATTAGTATCTATAAGCGTACCAGCTGTTTCGTATTAAATAAAAAAATTTAACCAACCATTCCAGATTCTTTTTGATCTTTCCAGTAGCTTCTTTTTTTCTAAAAAAAAAAGGAAAAATAACTGAACTGCGTTCACGTCGTTAGTTCCCATAGACAATGGCCGTGGACAAGGAATCGTTTCCGAAAGTCATAGCAATAAAATATAAAGTTACTTGCCCGCTCCCGGCGGACATGACGATGCTGGCCTACATCGCATTACACATTACCATTTTACCAAGCGAGTTAAACCGGAGCACTGAACATTCAGTTCAGTAATACTCCACAATTCTATTCCCTCCTACCATCCACCCTCCCATTTCGGCTATACTCACTCGTGTGCTCTCTTTATATATCTACAATGGCGTAGGACGTCCGCGTATAGTTTGGCTCGTGGACAAAACGGCTCTCCTGCTAAACGGAGGAGGAGCCACTGATGAGTGACTAACTTGCCTGTTAGTCCGCTGGTGCTAGGTGCACGTACCTACTGGCCTGGAAGCACCGATAACCACGTGCCGTGTTCAATCTTCAAATTATAAATGGAGAAACCAACCCCTATTGCTGCGCCCCTTACCACCCACGCCCCTTGTCTTCCTTTCTCCCTTGCAATCTGCACCACTGGTCCTGTTCTTGCTCTTATTCGAATTTATAGGAAATTTCAACTGCTCTCGAAATATTTATTACAATCTGTTATTTATCCTCGAATCGTTTTACTACTTACCCTGAAACGATAAATAGGTCTTTTATATGAATTCCTGGTATTCTTACTACGGACAATCGCGTGTTCCAGAAATCAACGTTTCGCGTCCTGGAAACTCGCCGTCACTTTTCACCACGTTTCGCGTCCTCGTCTTTCGATTCAGGTTTCTCGTTACGCTGCTTTTCTCTTTCGGAAGATTTCTCTCTGTTGATGGATGGGAAATCTATTTTTTCTCATGCTAGAACGACCGGGTAGATGCTGTTGCTTTGTATGCCTGTGTAATGTATATATGTATATACATATAAGATACAAATAGTAGCGAGAGCCAATGGACGCAAACAAACAGCTGCTGCCAGTCATTCGTAATTCACGAAGTCTGTCAGACACGGGCGCGAGTTTTCAATGCGATTAGCACCTCGCGCAGCTTCCTTTCCTTTTAGCACGGACAATAGTGACCCGGATTATGCACGCTTTTCCTGGTGCATCGGATGCAACTCCGTACCACGTTATATGTATACTGCACTAGACCTTCTATGCTTCCACCCAGTCTTGCCTATAGATTCTCTTACTATACCTGCGGCTAAAGTCTGGTTTCGTTAGACTTAGCGTATCTACTTGGGCGTTAAAAGTTGAGGACCTCCTGCGGAGACTGTACTTGGAATATAATGTACATACAGATTAGATACCCAAAAGATAATTAATTAAATTAACAAGAAGAATATACGTTGTTTGGTAAGAGTTACTATGCCGCAGAATACATTCAAATACGGACAAGAGTCTTTGATACGGGGAAGAAATTCCTGAAATTTAATAAAATTTTGTGCAAAATCATCAAACCTGTTTTTCGTCATTTATAAATTAGACTAAATGGTATTTTCTACGACACCCAGTACACTATCTACGATTGTAAGACTTATTCTTTTTATTTTTATAAAAGGAAGAAGGCTGCAGCACACCAACGAATTTTCGTTGACATTCAATAAGTGAATCGTGACTCGCTTGGAGGATAGGCACTCGTTATAAGGGTTATCGAGTTTTACGAAAATCTCAAAGAAAGTTTTATTTACCATCGTAAGAATTGAAAAAAAAACCAATTTTCAAGTTTCTCAAAGACACTTCCTCGCTCAGAATTCTATTTACGGAGACCGCCCATGGTGTCTAGCTACGGGGCAATCTCCGCTGAACAAATTAGTATCTTGTACTGCGTTAAAAGCCGCAGTCACTTCAGAGATAGTATTGTCGGATACGAGTATCAGAGTGCAGGAGTATATGAGTAAGGAAAAGGAAAAGGAAAAGGAAAAAAAACGAGATACAAGAATATATGTATATGTATAAGTAACAGTACGTAGGCGAGAGTTACCGTCGGGTGTGGCTTGGAGGCAAATTGAACCAGACGATCTTGACAATACCAAGAGATTTAGATTCTCAGCAGTGATTTCGAGATCTTAAATTCATTCAGACTCCTAAGATACCTAGGAGAATTTTGTCCCCGTGTAATCCTTACGTTTTGGTCAAATATTCGAGATGATCGACTCAGATAACAAAGGAAAGCGACTGTCACGCGAGTTCCTTTCAAAATTGGTCCACCTTTTATATACCGTTAGTACTACCGACTGACCTGCTGTCGATCTCTCAGCACGCACAGCCTTTACGTTCTTTGATATTCTCTCGTGTCTGTATATATACATATATATATACAGGGTGTCCCACTCTCATTATTATCCTCTAGCTTTCCTTCAATCTCTCTGCAGGTTTTTCGCAAATCCCCGCATTGTCCTCGTTAAACGGTCGGATAAGTATTTCCCCTTATGTTGAATAATACCGGAATCGGTCGGTCGCTGTTTACATAACCCGGCATCTGTCACAACTGTTTATGTAGCCGAGACCTAGATTCGGTCTTCGAGACCGCCTTAAGCCGCCTTTGTCGTAACGTTGCGACTCGACAATATCGCACCCGTCACGTTCGAGTGCTCTGAATCCACAAACGCGGAACTGAACTCGCGGCTTCAATTTTCCTCTATGCTTCAAATATCTTTTGCTATCTTATATCCTCTTATATGTATATCGCGTGCTCCGTAGAACAGTAATTTCTATCGATCAATAAGACATCGATAGGGAACATCTTAAGATAATTTATTCTTTCGTTGGCGTGTTTTGCACTTAGAAGGAATTTCCTTATAAGTAAATAATTAATTTAATTAACTAATTTTCGAACGTCAGATCTGTGCATAATCTTATTACGGCAGTGGAGATTTCATGAAAATAAAAAAATCGTAAGCAACGAATAAAGGGTCCTATTCGAGGGATGCTGTTCTCTCGTTCTCTCTGGATTCTCAAGTGGGACGCTATAACCTCGAAATACAAAAAAGTCTCAGAAAGGCTCTACGTGAGAATTTTCATATTTTCCTTCCTTCGACGCCAACCCGAAAAACACCACTTGACTTTCTTCCTGAGAAGAGTAAACGGTTCCCAGACGATGGATTTTTCTTGCGTTGCAAAATAGAAAAAACTTAAGGAAAAAAAATAATACTGGGGTAGCTAGCCTATCGTTCACGGGTTGCTGTTCCAGAAGTATGTAGATACGTTACATAAGTACCAGTTGAAGTCCACGTATGCGTGGACGTGCTAATCCGTACCGAGACAAAGTAGGCGAACAAAGTGACAATAGGTTAAGTTCCGTTTGTTCAAGTAGTGCAAAACTAGAAGGACAGTCGGCGCTTACCAGCTACTATTTGCTATTGTAAATACGAGTTAACTCGGTATCGAAATGAGTGCATTCGAGGTTTTTTTTTAATTTTTTTGTTCTAATATATTCTTTCTCTTTTTTTCTCAAGTGGCAGAATGGTTATTTTATACATGGCTTGCGGTGAACGCGTATTCCCATGGCGAGTGTAAATACCAATACAGGAAAGATAACAACGAGTTCCGCTTCTCCGAGCATCTACGTGGAGGAGAAAGGAGAAGGAGAAAGCGAGAGAAAAGAGGTGGCCTGCTCTGTTTCTCCTTTATAAAATCTATCCTCTGCTCTTCCTTTTCATGCTCGGCGCTCGTCGTGGCGGTTTCGCTGAATACCCGCCTACCGACTGTACTAACTTATTATACGGAATATTATCTCCTCTTAATATGACTCGAGCCACCCTCTTTCCGCACTTTGGCGCAGTCCACATTTCACCGGAGTCGCAGTAGCTGAATTCAGAGAAGCAGTGCTTATTTTTCTTGATTAACTCGAGTTGTTGGAGATTGTCTCTGTTAAAAAAAGATAAATAGCCAAGATCCAGTCCGACACCCCATTCCCATCAACGGCAGCAACGGGGGTTGTCCTACGTAATACATATAGTGCCTAACCTAAAAACCAGGGTGCCGACGTCGACTGACGTATTTCCGTGGTAGGAGACTTACGCTCGCCTCACGGAATTACCCTGCGATATTCATCCCCTGAATTATATACCCTGCATCTTTATCTTCCTGACTTCTCCTTCTTGTGTTCGACTTGGTCTCGTTCCTTCGTCCCTGCTTCCCGGTCAAAAACTGCGTATGAAAAAACGGAAACCAGTGTTAGAAAATACGGCGTCACAGTAGCCGATCAGACTTTTACGTTCCTGCACGTTTCCGGTGGAAATACTTTCCCATTATCGATATTCAACGAAGAAAGTTGCACTCTCAGCTTCACGGAGGCCGTTCGACCTATGAACCTGGATTAAGACGGCCGATATCAGGCGGGTATGGAAATTCGAAAACTGGCAAAAAATAATAAGAAAGATCCGAAGCAAGTAGCATTATTTGGATTCAAGTCTTGGGCGAGAAGATCGGGTTAATCCTGAGACGCTTATCTAAGCGACGTTCACCGTCCGGTAATTCTTTTCCCGTCTGGAGAATTCCAACGCGGCGCCGTGGGAGAATAATTTACGTGAATTAAAAAACGCGAAAAAGTAATCAGCCACGCCGGTCCCGGCCAAGCGTCGAGTTCACTCTTAACGCTACAACCTTTTGCCGGGTTTATTTATAGCCCCGCTCGCTGGATCTAATTAAAAACGCAAAGGGCGTGCCTAAAGTACAAGGGGCCACACCGTTAGATTAGAATTTACAGGCACCGTACTGCTATCCTCCTAATCAGCCGAGCTAAAGCGGCTAATAAACCGAATGATTTAGAGGATATTCCTGCATGATAGCCAATAGGAACCTGAACCCAACCGGAATACGCCAGCCATAAAAGTAACCTTTTGCAAAATGCTCTTCCGCTACGTGCCAGGAAAATTGAAAGGAGTCCTGCGATTGCTGTACTCGCGCAAGCTCATGCCTATAGCCCCACCTACGACCTACATGCCACCATTATAGGCTGCAAGGGACGAATCTCGAACCGTCGGATTGCTGCAGCAATAAAAAAAATGTCCTCGTGGCAAAGTTCCTGCCATTCCGTTAAAGTGTCCTGTCGATTAGGTCCCATATCCTCGATCTGCCTTATACAGCATCCTCGTTACATCCATATCCTTCAGAAATTCTTGTTCCGAATCAATTGAGAATTATTAAGGATCCTTCCAAGGTCCTTCGAACCGATACCGATCAAGATAATACTTCGAGATAATACCGATCCTTATTGCCTCCAAGATTCTGTTCACAAGGATCCATACGTACCGTCTAGCTAAATCCAGTCCGTCCTGCGGACCCACGTCGGTGCGTTTACGCGCTGTAAAGGACACTGGATGTAAATGGGATTGGCAGTGCGACTGTGGGACACAGGACGGAGGATACCAAAAGGACCAAGTACACAAGGACGAGGTAGCAAAGGACGGGAAGGCAGAGGCTGGGCCAATTACTTCTGCTCGGTTACACTCCGCGTAATCCCCATTAAATTGTTTGTTGAATCATATTGAATTACCTTGGCGTGCTTTGCCCCTAGCCCCTTTGTGCCCCTTCGCCGCTTGGCGGCGCTGGGATCGGCCAGATTAGATTAATTCGCCCGATTTTATTAGGACGTTTCTACGAATGGGTAGAAATCTCTCCTATACCTATACGTCTTTCTTTTTGTGACCAGGTGCAGCTATGCTCCAATACTCGCGGCAGTTGTACAGATATTTCATATATACCCTGGTCCTTAGGGCAAGGACTCCGGCTCTATTCTTTATCTTAAGCGGCGGTGACATTCCCTTCGGGGAAATTTCATTTCTGGGCTGTACAAACAGTCTCTTTTTTTTATAACGAAAAACTGAGTTAGACCTACCTACTAGGTTGTTGTACCTCTCCCGGTCCTATGGTCTTGTCGTTCTTTACTTCTAGAGGAGCAAGCAAGAAATTAGTACCGCTTTACGGTTCCTTGCGCCCTACGATATTCCGACTTTCCTACTACACCGCCAGCACCAGCACCGCCACCACCACCACCTATACTCGTATATTACTATAGGCACCACTACCAGCAGGTACCACGGAGACAAGCCAGGACTACCTTGAAAACCGTGAAGCCGAACTCCCGTGGGATCAGGCCTCCTTTATTCTCGCTCATCCCGCGACAATGCACAAAGCACCCTCGCTGTCCCTTGAGTCTAGGAACTTTGGCGCAACCCTAGAATTCCGTCCCGAAGGGGATGCCACCGTGCGCCAGATCTGTGACGAATAATTTTTACGCTAATTTTCAGAACGGGCCCGCACTTCCACGAAGACCAGATGTCACGCTGGGGACCGTTATAACCCGCAGGATGTTTCAGACGCTTTATGGAAGCGAAGGATTCACTTGGCATCGGGCATTAGACTTTCCTTACGTATGTGTATTTACGTGCACCTTAAGCTTACGTGAGATAACAATTATCCACACTTATTTCACTAATGACGCGTCCTCGAATTCGTCTCAATAAGAATTTTCAAGACGTCGCAGAGGCATTTTGTGTGTCGTACAAATCTTCTTCGGGGAATATGTAGACTTACGAAAAATAAAAAAAAGTCGTAACAACGAAAAGGTAAATGCAACGAATTTCGTTTATCGCGATTTCGCACTGTGGCGGCAGTGCCGGCGTACCAAAGGAATATTGAGATTTACGTAAAAGAATGAAAACCGCGAGTAACGGTGAAGGCAATTTAAATTCCAATAATGTATAAAACCATGAGTTTCCTCGACGTCGATTTTGGCTTCGCTACGTTGGAGCGGGTGAGGTCTTTTAGAATTGTCTAAGATCAAAAAAATCTTTAGATGTCGAAATATAGAATAAAAAAATGAGAATAAGCAAGGATTTTGAATTCTTTCGCAACAGTCATACATCCTCGCGAATTGCTCTCTGGATATTCGCAAAGGGCGTGGGGGCGGTATGCACATATGATTTCACGAAGAGCGTACATAGGTGCCGCGCGACTGGGAACGTCGACGTTAAACATATAAGGTCCCCCATAAGCAGAGCAAGGAAAGGGTAAAAGCGATTACGTTTATTTCTCATGGGACGCGTGGCAAGACGTGTACTGTTGCACGTTGTTGCTAATGGATCACATCTCGGAATTTCCATAGCATTACATACCGTCTACATAGAAGATTTAAAGCAAAGTCTGCATGCGTCTCCTAACGTAACGTTTCACTTGTCAGTTAATCATTGCGACCTGAGCCGTGACTCTATTTTCATGGAAAACGTCACACATGCACTACGATTTCCAAGTAATCCAAGAAGACACGTTACAAAGAGAGAA
>JARQSV010000400.1:368130-496582 GCA_030142285.1 Calameuta idolon
ACTCTATTTTCATGGAAAACGTCACACATGCACTACGATTTCCAAGTAATCCAAGAAGACACGTTACAAAGAGAGAATGAATTTCCTATGTTCCACGCGAAGGGAAAAAATAGCCAAACTATAATAGCCGTAGGGTAGAAGTTTCTCGTGTAAAATGATTATATGTGAATTTTGAAATCCCCGATGCTCCCCGTGTTCGGATTTATTCTTTGGCTTATGGCTCGAGATGAAGAAAGGGGGATGTAGGCCTCTTGGCTAGCCTCTCGGATTTAGGCTTTTGATGCCCCATGGGAACTCAATGTTCGAGAACGGAAGAGCCTATAGGGATGGAGTGGGAAGAAGCAGAGAGAGAGAGTAGGAGTTTCTGGCACTTTGCAGCTCAGCGTCTGTTGAATATTTGATTGTAGCCCCCATAACTCCCATAGCTCCCATAGCTCCCATAGACATCCCTATTCTGCGCAACGGCGTTGTGCGCGCACATAACATCTACGTGTATGCCAATTCGCCTCAGCTCAGAACTCGAAGTTGCATTGTGCTCTTGCTTGCCTCTCAGAGCCTCCGCGTCCACCGTACATTCTTCAGCCTCCCTGCCGTCCTTCAGCCTGCTACCGTATGCATGGACCACTCACCTTCTCCCTACGGAATTCCTACCGCGTCATTTTCCACTGAAGGAAATCGTGTTGTACCGCCATGTTCATTGCAAAGTGGTACAATTTACTTTAGTATGTAAACAATCCATGTGGGCAATAAGACCAGTCACCATTTATGTATTAACTGAGAGACGTTAATACTTCAAGTCATATAATATATAAAAGTTATGACTTTTCGATGATTGATAATTATTGAAGTTTCGGACGGTCCATTGATGTCACGGGAACTTTCGAATCAGAGTCCCCGGTACATCGCGCTCGCTTTTATCAGGCGCACCTATAGATATAGTGCAAGTATTAAATATCTCAAAGCTGCCGATAATTGGCTGGATTAGGTCGTCGCGACGCCTTTCAGAAAAATAGCTTGGCCGTCGTCTGGATAATCCCTTTGGTGAACTGGTGAAGATCGACAAGGGCTGCCAGGAGCTACGGCAACGGCGCACCAGGAGATTACGTTCGCCGTAAATCTCCTCTGGGGGCGTTCTAATCGCGCGAGCGCCGATTACGGCGCGGTTAATGACTGCTCGGTATCCCGAGAGCGCGCGAGCCTTTGTCAGGGACAGTTCGCCACCCGGGGAACCCGGGGAACCCGGGGAACCCGTTATTACCGGTGCAAATTATGATTTCATTCTGCTGCCGTTGTGCCGTCGCGTTAGCCCCGGCATTCCAAGGGGTGGCTGCGACTACACATGTAGCTGGCTGTACCAAAGAAAGGATGAAGGGTCGCGAAATCGAGGATGGTCTTACTGTAGGGATGCTGTTAATGAGGGACTCCATGACTGTGGCTCCACGCTTACAGGCCTCGACTACTTGCTGCCTGTAGCAGAGAGACAAGCAGGCAAGCGCCGAGCACCGACTTGGATTAAGTAGATACGGTATGTGTATAGTCCGACCTCACAGTTATAGCCAGACATCTTGCCGACCACTTCAAGCCGCGTATAGAGGATCCTCACGCGTGTGTCCCATACGCTCTCCGACACCGAAACCCTATTCACGATAACTCCTGGCTCCTTCCATCTACCCTTAGAAAGCTCACGGACCAGTCGAGGCAGACATCTAAGCCCACAGGCGCATCTTTTTTTCGCCAGCTTTGCCTTAGAATGCAGCACGTAGTCAAGACTCGTACGTGCTAACCGAGAAGAGAGCGTCTGGGCGTTTGGGCGTTTTGGCGTTTGATACACGCGAATTTTAGGAAGAAACGTTCCATCCATTCCATCGCCTGCGTCCTCTCTCTGTTTCATCCTTACTCCGTTCCCCCTCTTTTTTCTCGCCGACTCACCCTCTACTCGTTGCTTTCAAGCTTTCCTCTCCTATCTTCTGACTCGTGAGAAAACTGGCTTTCGATTCCACCCAGTTTCCTTTGTCCCGTTAGCGAGAGTTAACCGCACTCCTGAATTCCTGTCCAGGCAGCTTCCGCCTTTTTTCTTTTTTCTTTTTTTCTTCTTTTTTCATTCTCACCCCGCGAACAGGAAAACTACCTCGAAGCTCACTCGAACGAGACACCTCGATACCCGAAGCAAAAATCTACGGGTACGTTCTCAGCGAAATAATCGTGGGCGACGTGGCGCGCGCGATAAAACCAGTTTTTTTTTCGATTAAAAAGTTTTTTCATATCCCCCCGACAGGACCTGAAACTTCCATCCGGAGACCATCCACCGATCCACCGCGCGGACATTTTCTCACGAGGCGCCGACTCCCGTCCACGCCGCTCCTCAAAGGCCACCATTATTCGGAGGCATTAGCAGACAGAAGTGTTGACAGATACGTTGAAAGAAGCTCCCGCCACTCCTCGCTGTGTGCTAAACGGAATCAATAGTGAAAGGAAAACGCCAAACTCCGACGGCATTTTAATCAATCTCTTCCTCCAGCAACATCACCACCATTGCCCGGCACTTCCTGTTACTCCCGTCAGAGAAGCTCGCAATATACATTCCCCGCTCCTACCTCGCTGCAGGAGCCTAGATCGTTCAAGGGTGCCTCTCGGAGAATGGCCCTCTCTATAGTTTCCAGTCTCTATAGTTTCTTCGAAGCAAAGGCCACTGTGTTTGTGTTTTCTAGCGCTGGCGGGAAGCTCAAGCTCCCGGCTTTCAAGACAGATAATGGACTGTTTTATACTGGGCTGACGTAACGACACGGTACTGTAGCGTATTTACTATTACCCCCTGGTGAATGCTGGAAAACGGAGGGTGCACCCTGATAAATATTCAACCCCGTCAACCAATCTAGAGGCGCTCTGCGTTTCCGGATCTTGATCAATCATCCGGTGCCGAGTATCGGAACTTTACGACGAGCAACTTTACGATTCGCCGATTTCCACTGTGAGGAAGGCGAACTCGACGCCAGGGCTACGTTGCTGGACGGCAACGGCAGCTTCGAGCAATCCTTTTCTTGATATCAGGATCTTTGAGAATTCGAGGTCAGAGAACTCATGAAACCTTTCAGAAGTTTAATGCTATGTCAAAGTCCTTTTTCCGATGTTCGATTGAAAAGCGATGGAAATAGAAACAGCGAAGCTCGCTCGAGTATCGAGCTTAAGTACTTTATCGGGAAACACGTCTCTCACGTGTTCAGGGACTGTTTGCAGCTCACAATTCTTTTACACGTTTGGGAGACGTAGGCGGCGAGCCCATTTTTTATTTATACATTTTTCTTTTTTTTTTTTGCGAAACAGTTTGGGTCCACCTGATCGCCGATTTAATGCCAGGTCGAGTGGGCAATATCGCATTGGGGAAAATCTTCAATCTCATGGATGCGCTGATACAGTGCACCACCTTTCACTGACATTCTTGAGATATTTCTGCTCTCCAGCATCCTCATAATCTGAATATTCCTGAATTCTCCAAGAGGTTCAAGATGAAAAAATTAGGTCAAGCATCTTCGTCTAGGAAGAATATCGCCTCTCACTGAGCTGTTTTCGACGTTCGTTTCCAAGGGTGGAAAGACACTGACGAGGGCGCCTGAAAGGACCAACCAAAGATTATCGATGTTTTGACGTACCGGGTGGTCAGAACGTGAAAATTGATACATCGCATCAGATAAACTAGAGACTTAGAGCGAATGGACTATATAGTAGGCCGGAGTGTAGTCTAGACCGGAGACAGTATCTCCTGACAGGATCAGCCGCAACTGTCCCTGGCCACGACCGCAAGTCCTGCTGACACATGAAATCAGATATGCGGTTAACGCGGTTGCCACTCTCTATTTATTTCCCATCTTATATATCCAACAGACATCTCAGTACCTGCTCGGTGACAATAATTATTTCCAGAGCCCTCATAAATAATATTCCTAACCTGGCATATGAAATCGCACGAAGTTGTACTATTACTTGAAATAATTCATAATAAAAAGATGAATTTGCGACCACTATAAAATCGACACTTATCATCCTAAAAGTTGTCTTCGTCCACATACGCGAGTGCAATAGGAAAAATTAATTCCACCTCACGTTATTCCTTTTGAAGAAAAGTATCGACTCTAACAATGAGTCTCAGTTCTGTTTTCGAATTTCGCCACGAGCGTCTATCGCTATTTCAGCTCGCGAGCCAGTTTTCTTTTTTCGCAAAGGCGCAAAGCGCTGAGTTGCATGTCTGCACCCAGCCGGCCATTGGCGTCCGCAGTAGCGCCATGCAGGATGCTCTAATGGTTGCCACATCATCGCCGTATATCATATAATACCTTTACCAAAGAACATATAGAACGTCTGGAAGCTTACTTAAGCTTCCACGGTCGCCAATCCTCCACCTTCTTAACCAAACCATAAGAATTCGGCCAGGACCCTATACGGAAAGATGTCCCTTCATTATTTCTCATATAATTCCCCCTTTATCATTTGACCCCACTACACCCTTTATATCCCGATTAATCTTCATAACTCTTCCCTCGAGATGTCTTACGAAACTACGATATCTAAGCTTTCCAGAAATTCAATTTCCGAAGGGATACACGTAACACACAGTAAAATTAGATACGGACACCGAAGTCGAAATTCCTATTAATAAATGTCAAGCAATATATAGAAATAAGACGAATAAAAGTCTCACGATCTACACTGCACCCTGTGTCCAAAATGAAATACGACACTGCGTACTATAAAGACGAATGGATATAAAAGTTCTGTAAGAATACGAAGACTGAGAACACAACCTGCAGTGAGTCCGTGAGTCCCGTTTCTATTTCGTAAGCCCAGCCCGAAGGTAGACATCGATCTGAGACAAGCGTTATCGGTGATCGAGATGCTGAGATTCCACGTCAATTAACGGCATCGCGTCTCGCTATTAAACAAACGACGGCCTAACAAGGTTTTTCGTTGGCCAACCGCTTGCCGCGTTTAACCCGTAGAACCAATTTAAATAAACCATTACCGGGTGGTATCTTTGATCGGAGTAGGTCCGCGCCAGCCCACACCTCGATCCTTCCTGACACTCGAATCAGCAGCAGCACTAACAGCGCCAAGAGTCCCAGCGTATCCAGCCAGCAGTCTTGCCAACTGCAACATAAACGCTAACGACTGATCGGCAGCACAGATAGAGCCTGTTAGCCAAACGCCATGCTCCTTATAGAAAACGAATATGTTCTCGATTCTACTTTCTCTCGCCGTACTGAGAGATAACTGTCTTCTCGATTCGCTACCTGGCGAACACGGATCCCTGACACCTTGCACGGTCCAAATAAAAGAGCCAGAAAAATAAAGCATAATCATACCATACCGTGCAAGGATCAGTGTATACACATACACATGACAGGCAGATGCGAATAAGAGACTAGGAAATAAATAATAAGAAAAAGCAATGCGTCGGCCAGGCAAGAAAGAGATTTTCACCCAGTTCGAATGTCCTAGAGATGTCACGGAGGAAGAGACGGTGTACGGTGATTCGATGCGTTCCTGCTTAACTCCCCGGGTGCCAGTTGAGATACGCCAGAGTGCGCTGGTCGCGCCTCTGGAATATAAATATGGATTCTCGCGGAGGGGGAGCAGCAGCCCTTAAGTCGGCGGTGCCTCCTTCTTGTCGAAGCAGCCGGGAGGAATGCGTCGCTGAGCAAACTTTGGGCGTTACCGTGCCGTGTAAATCGTCCCGGTGGCAGAGAACCAGGGAAGGCGTGTGCAGCCGGGAATATCGTAGAGTCGTCCCTGCGCGTCGACTCTGAAATCGTGTACCTGGAATCCGCAGTATGATTTAGCAAGAGGCCCCGTCGACCGAACGATGGATTATCTATTGAATGGTAATCTGTGCCTGCGGGCATTTATCGATTCGCCGGAGATACAGAACCGGACAGCCGTACCCGGTTTCGCCTGCTGATTCTTATTGGCTGGACCTTGCACTCCCGTCTCCTCGCTAACGCTTATAACTTCACTCCGGTGCAGGAGGCCTGCGAGACGCTATTTGCGTTGCAATTAATACGTGGTGCTTTGGTGAAAAAAAATTATAAAAATCAGCACGCCCAACTCATTGAATACAATACATATAAATCGTCATGAATTTTGAGAGGCTGCAATTTTGCATTCAATTATATTTTCGTGCGCCTCTCCCTTCTCACGCGCCATTCGGTTCTGATTGTAGGTTTGGGTGACTCAGCCTTGGGCATGTACGAACACTCTTTGACTCTTCTTTTATTTTTTTATCCTCGCTGTCTCCTCTGTTCGTTATACGTGGAATCGTACGACAGTGGAGAACAGTTTTTTGCTGCTGGAAGCTTTGAGAATTAAAAAAAATTTCTTCCTCGTAGACTTAAAGAAGCACCAACCTTTACGATCGAGAAATTTTTAAGAGACTTACGTCACGGTATCCGACTTTTACCAGCTTTCATGTCCGGATGAACACGATCTGATTCTGCCGTATGGAATACGTGTTGCAAGTTGCAGTTTATTCAGTTGCGCAAATCGTACTTGCAATTCGCACGCTGATATTGCTGATGCTGGGACTGCTGAATGCATCGGAGGTGGAAATATATTATATCGAATAAAGAGTTATATATTGTATGTATGAGTGACGACGTGTGCAGATATGTGCACGCAAGCATATTTACTATGTAGGTATAACCGTGTATATACATATACATATATATATATATACACCACATATATCCATGGATATAATACAGTCGAGTAACTGTACAGAGACTCCATCTATCATCCTGATCTCATCCTGGCTTAGGCGACCCCGATACGTCATTTTCGAAATCTCAGCACGGAATGGACGGAGATTTTTAGATCGCGAAAGAAAGCCGCGAGGAAAATAAACTCCTAGAGACAGGGCGCACACGTCGTAATAACTGATGTCCTCGCCATGGAAACCGCCGCACGTCGTTTTCCTCGCCCTTTGCGAATTCGCCGTCGAGAAAAAGTTGTCCCTCGCCATATCTCTTCGCGATCCTTCCGGCGTTCACTGGCTGACTGGCTGACTGGCTGACTGGCTGCTACCCCTTTATCTTCTGGCAAAACTAACCTCGAGGAAGTCGACGAGACCGTGTGGCCTCCATGAGATTTTTATGGGGTGCCAGAACGCACTCTCTTACCTCTTGTTTCATTCTCTGCGCATTTTTCCACTTTCACTTTCTCTCCGCCGTTCGTATACATATATACGTAATATGTATATATATACTGAGAGAGTCCAGCCTTCATTCATCCCCAGCAGAGGATGGAGTACAGGAGAAAAACTGTAGGGGGCACGAGAGGATAAGAGCAGATGTAAAAAAGTACAGGTACTCTCGCTTGAAATTCTGTCTGAGGAGCTAATAGAGATCTCTGACCTTTGACTGCGCAAGTGTTATTAACATAGAGATGGCTGTCAGGTATACATATGTTCCTTGGAATCCACACGAGACCCATACTTAGGTTATCGGCAGCGTGTTTGTTTTCCATATATTCAAGCATATAGTCTCCGGAGCCTCCACAGCATAGACCAGTAATTACACGGCGGACAGGTTAGACCGAAAGAGTTATGGTGTTGGAATAACCACGGTGTCTTATGGGAGTGGATGGTTACTTGACTGAGGCATTAAGACGATCACCCGCGGCTAACCGCATACATTAGGTATAACGTTCCGCCCTTGAAAACACGCGTATGATATACTGTATCTTGTTATAACAATAGATTTTATGTAAATGTTGTTTCAAACCATGCATAGGCGCATCCTTCAACGAAAATGCCGAAGTCCCTGGGACTTACGTAGCGGACTTCCGAGTCTTATGGAATGGTCACTGGTTAGTCCAGACCACGTGCTGTCACTCGAGATCAGCGCAACGACGCTATCGACGTATCATCTCCTTCGCTGCAAAGTCTTTTCGACTCTGATGGAAGTGACTCAAAAGCAACCTGGCAACCCCGTCTACCAGGGACGGCGATCCTACCCAGCAATTACTTCTACCTGATCCTTGTTCTACGGTATCGATACGCGCTGGGAAGCATCTTCTACTCTGCTTCGAGCGGCTGAGAGCGGCCAACGCTAAGTATGATTACAGAGCCAGCGGCGTCACACGAGAGGGCAAACAGTGACTGTCATAACACTCATAAAGTCACAAGGATTCGCGAGTCCAGGATTTCATTCTCACGTTGAGTCTCCAAGTTCTCGACGTTCACTTGGGAATTGAGGCCAATGGCAAGGACAATGCACTTTCATTCGTCTTCAATTATCAGGGACGAAATCAGCTGCGACATTCTCTTTCCACGATTCATTAATAATTTTAATAACAGAAAGGCAGGAGATCCTGTCTCTTTGTCTTTCGCTTGCCTGGACTTCTTGTATTATCGCAACTTAATCAAACCTTTGTCTGAGATTCCCGGATTATCATTCCTCATTAATTTTCACCCCAACTTTTTCGACCCACTCTTTAACCTTGTCTTGACGCTTTTCAAAAAGGGGGATCGAGAATAAAGGTTTGACGACCTGAAAATCTTTTTATCTTGAATCCTTAATCTGCCGGACGGTTCTTTTCGAAGAGTGCCTTGGACACTTTTCCTTCGTTTCCTCACACTTGCATTTTTTTTTTTTTTTTTTTTTTGGTGAATCGTTAAGATTATCTGTGTATATAATCAGTCGATTTCTACACCATTAATTAGTATTGCTTCGTAAAATATTCCTAGAGAAACGAACCAATATAATGATGCATATCTCACGCAATCGACAAAGTCCACGAAAAGTGTATCCAGTAGCACGTGGAATTCCGTGTTAACGTCGCCAGCTCGTAAATATCGCACAGCGGGAATAGAAGCAGCATATATCGAATAAAAAACATATGTTTAGTATTTACCAAAAGCAAGAATAGCAAGAATAGGACCGCGCGTGGCTCCGCTTTTAAACGAATGCGGCATAAGAGTCCTCCTGTCAGCGGCAATTATCATATCTCGCAGAGTTCAAAGGGAGCGCGTGAGAGACGAGGCCTAAGAGCAAAGAGGCATAAGAGAGGATAATAGAGTAAAAAAAGAAATAAAAAAGATAGCTCTCTCTCTCTCTCTCTCTCGCATTAGAACGAGAGAGAAGATGGAACGAAGTTCAGTGTGATAAACGTTGATGTAAAAACACCCTCTTGAATAAACACACCGGCCAGCGGAAGGGACAGGGGAGACCCTGATTCTTCTCGTGTTTTAATATCGTGTCGGATCAAACGTCACTTTTTTTTTCTTGTACTTAAGGTCCACGCGACTACACGGAACAAAATTCTTTATAGCTTTAGCCTACGTTTCCGAAGAATATTCAATTTTTCACATTTTTACCTATAATGTCGCGTACAACCGACACTCTGGCATTTTACCAGAACACTTAGGTTACCCGTGTCATGAGAATGTTAGAGACTGACGCGACGTAACATTTATGCGCGACTGGGTGTCACGAGACTCGACAGGCGTATTCCCGTTGTCCGTTGTCAAGTCTTTTTTCTCCCATCCCACGCGGTCCACGCGGTCCACGCGGTCCACGCGGTCCACCATTTCACCGTTTCTATTCCATTCCTTTCTCGAAGATTGCATAATTTACCAGCAAGACCGTTTCGTGCGAGGATGCGGGATCCGCCGGCGCTTTACACCGCCCAGCCGGACGCTTGGCGCAGTTCTGCAAATAAGAGGATGAATAAATAAGTATGACGCAGCTCGATACGTTTTTACCGAGTCCAGCCCGACGATGCGGCATCTCGTAAGGAAGCGAGTCGAACGAAGCGTCAGGCGACAGAACGCGCGAATGAGGCTTCGAACAATTCTTATATTGTTCCTGCATATTTCTCCGCTTGCAGTCTTCTCGCCGAAAAACATTCGAAAAATCATCTGGACGCTACCAGCTACGTTCCATAGTACGTCCAAGGCATCACGCGCAATATGTCGCGAAGGGCATAAGCGAAAGAGCATCCTGTCAAAACTCTGAAATCTCCTGCCTTACCGGGAAATCTTGACTTCCTTCCATCCCGTAGAAAGATCTAGAATGGAAGAGAAAGGTTCGCTCTGAAAAGGCGAATAGAACCCGGTCATAGTCTTACTTTCTTGACTGACAGCTCCTGCTATATTGATGGTGGCTGCGACTTCTATTTCACGGCGCTCCGCACCCATCTGTCGCCGTTGCTTTATGCTCCTTGGGTTTTATAGTATATACGATATATATATATATAATATCCTATATACGTCCTATAAATTGAAGTCTTTTTTTTTATTATAATTTTTAATGATCCACGCGCTAGTCATGCTCTTCTTCATACTGTCTATCCTTCTGACGACGTTAAATTTCATTTAAAGCTGGATGAAGAGTCAGGCTTCGTCATCGACGCTCTCGTTAAAGATCTCCTGAGAGCTCGGAGGAAAATTCAATTCGTAAAGAGTGACGATGGCGTCGGGGGGCGTCGGTGGGCGTCGGTGGGCGTCGGCGTTGGCGGGATGGCACACGCGAGGAGCAATTTCTCGGGTGATTACCTAAAGAAGGCAGAGATATGCAAGCTCTCTTTCGCTCTGAAAGAGTAGCGAATAGTAGAGTGACAGTGAACCTGTTGGTGGGCGGGAGGTGGGGGCAAGAGAAAGAAGAAGCAGAAGAAGAAGAAGAAGCTCCAGAAGCAACGGAGGAAATTGAAAAATCCGAGTGAAAAGGCCGTCCCGTCCTGACTCTGTGTGCGCGTGTGCGCGTGTGCGCGTGTGCGCGCGTGTGCGTGTGTTGGCTCCGAAGTATTTAATTTAACTTTTTCCTCGTTTTAGCCACATTTCCAATTTTCCTTCATCCTACAGAGTCAGAGGTTAAGCCGAGGGTGATGGCGCTAGCGGTTGAGGTCTCGATAGGATATAGAACTTCGCGTTACCTCCTTTCCTATCCTATCCTTAGCTATCTCTCTGGAGAGATGTCCTGAGATATGATACCCATAGAGTACAGACTTATAGTAGATAAAGTATTTATCTATATCTATCTATATTATCGGACCTCGTGCTCCGAATACTGTTTTCTCTCTATAGAGCAATAGCTACTCCTAAGGCTTAGGCCTTACACGCAGCACAGCGACGTATTCAGCACTATCTGCGAGTATAACTCAATACAGGAGGACATTATATGAATGCTAACGGCATCTATTTACAACTGGGAGATATAAATAAACTAGCGATGACAAGATAGCGGAAGGGAACGATGATGACCGAGAGAAGGTGGTCGGGCCGATCGATCCGATCGGTTGCCTGTATTAATTCGGATCGGTAGAGCGACCACCGCAACCTGAAAGATTTCGTCACGAGCGACAATATCCCGGACGTACGTGAGGCGATAAAAATTCGATATTCTCGGGGAAATTAAACTTTTGACCGTCCTTCGAGCATGAAACGGCACGGATATCCTCATCTTGGCTCTTCCAAGAGTTCACGAGTTCCCAGGTTCACGAGTTGTTCCGACAGCACTTTCCCGATTTCTCGTTATCGGTAGCGACGTGAGATTACAGACAAAGGAAAGATAAGGGAAGGACAGGGGCAAGGAAAGGAGTAGAACATCAAGTCTACCTGTTCTGACAGCAATTCTGACCTATAAGGAGGTCCAGAACCAGACAACCAGCGAGGTGTCTTCACCCATATCGGACGGATCTTCGTCTAACAAGAGGCCACCTAAAAAACTTTTAAGGGAACGTAACGCCCGGTCTAGGCCCAGATCAGTATCGTCCCTTGAAAACACCCCCAGTGAGTGTTACTCCCTTTCCTTAGCGAAGAGATGAACCTGCGATTAGAATGATGTACGAGGTTTATTACTAGAAGTTGTCCCCTTCGCAAAGGTGTACTTCACCGGGTCATGACTATTGTAGTTTATAAGCTACTAGGCTGTGACTTCAAACTGGGTGTTCGAAGCAGGATGATGAGGACAGGTGTTTCTGCGGCTTGTGGCTCCACAGTCTTCGGATAGAGTCATTACCGGCAGGTGAATCCAAGACCCTGACCCCGACTGGGTCCAAGCTCCTGTTCCTACGCCACCTCGTAGGCTCCCCCCCCCCTCCCTCCCTCCCTTTGCATGCCTATAATTTCTGAACACACTACACACCAGCAATACTTACTTCAGTGTGAGCAGATATACACAGATCCGAGCCAACATTGTGCCCAGGATAATCATCTCCACGGCCTAAGTGAAACGGAATCCCTTCCTATCATTACGTCTGATCGTGCGAACCTACCGGGGTATCGACGAAGATGGTCCATGATCCTTGAACGAAGGAACGCAGATGGATTTCCTCGATAATTACCATTTTGGATATGCGACATGTCCTTTTTAGAGAATCTTGGAAAGATTTTAGACTACAGAAAGATTCCTGCAATGATTATCCTAAGGGGAAACCACAACGAGATCCTCGGAGAGTTGGAAGACTGCCGGGGCTTTAAGAAAATGATGATCCTTGGCGCAGCAGGGCCGATCATTACGTACTCCTCGCCCGAGCGTCTTGTAACCATAATAATACTGAGAATCCTGCAGGTGTAAAAAAAGTCCTAACACCTTCGTGTATTTACTTTCATTCCTTTTTTATATACCGATGTATCCTGGATGCTCTGGACCATCCATCCTCCTTCCGGACGATTCATGAAATTATCAACGAGCTAACAAAAAAATGATCGGAAGCCACTTGCGTCCAATGAAATATAGCATGATGTTCCTTTCCATCTCTCTCTCTCTCTCTCTCTCTCTCTCTCTTCCCTCTCATCTCTCACTCTTACTCCAAGGCTATCAAACAGCCAAGAGGCGGGCTCTCCTTTTGTAATAAAGGCAAAAGTTCACGAGAACGGTAGAGAAAAAAAACCCAGGACAATGAAGAAAAAAAAACTCGCTGTGTTACATTCGAGTTTTTTTGTCCCGGGAACCGCAGCGGTAATAAAGACATTAGTCGAGGCCCCTGGGCCTTAGTGCGATGAAGACCTCCGTTCCAGGAGGCTAGTTAGTTCAGACCGGAATCTAAGTCTAACTGCATTTTCGGCGAAATGATCAACGCCTGGCCCAGCTCTAATTGTGAAAGGGGCCGAGAGAGGATTCCAAGTATTATAGTGCACACCAGTGGCAAAGGTTAATCACGTCTCGCCAATTCCCTATCGCGCGAATAATTCCAATACCAGATACAAATTTGACCCGAGCCAGATATTCGTCTAGTGGAAAAGCATTGTATTCCCAAGAGACATAACAGAAAACTCATAACGAGTAATCATTAGCTCCTGGCTGAAGTATCGAGCACGAATGCTGCTGCGAGTCTCGCGTAGGAAAATATTTACGAGGTAAAAGCATCGCGTCGCGACGCTTTGCAAACAAATGGACTCGGCAGTCTTCATGGAGCAATGAAAGCTTCGTATAAAGCTCATTTCGTTTGACGACGTTGGCGCAGCTTCAACCTACCTACCGCACGACTCATCCAACCCCCAACGTAACGTTACTTAAAGCGACCTAGCGAACAGCTGTTGCGATACACCTGTAAGTTAATGCGCAAAGACGTACACTCGGCTCATTACGTCATTAGGAGTTTCGGTTTTATCGATAATTAAAGAAAGTCCTTGAAACAAGTCAAGTTGTTTTGCCGCTTCATAACCGAGATATTACAGTTTGCATTGTAAAGGCTGCAACGGACGTGCCAGGAGCTTTGAGCAATCCTACTTTCCGTTTAAAGTTCGTCAGGTTAGGTATTCGCTACGCAGCGTGTATTAAATTCTTATACTTTCGGAACGTGTGCGTGCAACGCTCAAGTACCCAGGTAACGAGGAGCATTACAGGATGCTGCGGCTATAAATGCGAAGATAGAATGTAAAGCGCAAGTGGTATTTCTATATACATATATACATATATGTGAAACGATTTAGTACATATATATATATATGTACCTAACGTATCTCATTTGTGTATTAGCCTGAAGCTATCTAGCAAGCCTTCATATATGTAATACCTATATGTAATACGCCCACGTGACGAGATAGCTTCAGATACAGGGTTTATGACATAAGTAATTAAGAAGACCGAGCCTCTCGTTTATAGCACCGTAAAAGATTGACCAAAAATTATAAAACTCTTAATAAATAAATAATACAAGTTTGTCCACACCTGCTGAACATATCGATATTTTATCAGCTCCCCATTTAACTGCCGGTTAGTCGACTTTCAGACAGAAGGATGTTCGATAGTGTCGATCGATATCCCCAGATTGGCAAACTGATCGACCGGTCCTTGCAACGAGCCGAAGACACGAAGAGGTGGCGCTGGCACACCGGCTGAACTATGGTCGACCAGGAGGAAGAGTTAACTTCGCGGGAGCTTCTATTTGTACGTGGGCGACGGCGGATTAAATTGTGTAGGCAGGGGATTCTCAAATATTGTAAAGGGGACGGGTAAGTATGTCAGGAGTGCAGAATTAAGGGGCATTAAGGAACCCTTGGTAAGGACTGTCCTTCCTTTTGTAAATGGGGGAGCGGGAAAGGCAACGGCAGCCTGTTTTAAGATCGTACAGCTGATTTTAACTGGAGAAGAAATAATGACAGGATCTGTCGATGGCTATCGGTTCCTTTCTCCTTTTTAACTAGGCGAGCAAATCGGACATAATCCTGACGGAATGGCGTCGTTCGTGATTAGCGTGCTGACTGGTGCTCGGAGCCTCCAGGCTGGAGGATGGCGTGCTAGATGTGGTTATACCTTGTCCGGACTTTTGACTAGATGAAAGAAGACATCAAGCTCTGTCCTTAGGGTGCAGCTGCTGCTGCATTAATTAAACTCGTCCTATTTGAAGACGTTCAAAACCCGCTACAGTAGCTCTCAAGACTTTTTGCTACCGAAGACTCTGCTGCGCGTCTCGGTGATTTCACTTTTTACGAAACAGCCTGGCTGTATGTTATGCTAATTTCTGAAGGAAAGGAAAGGAGATCGTTTCTCAGCGACGGAGAGAATGAAGATCCTAGCTTCTAGCTAATAGTTAAAGTCCAGTGAATTTTTCAAAAGAGTCTAAATCAAAGTAAGCTCTTGCGCAATCTTGAATTTCATAACTCTAGCCTATCCCACCTATACTATATGGATTTTCATGAAACATCAGGTAATTAAAGGTGTGGTAATTGGATTCTAATTACAGTTATGGGAATCCCCGTATACCGAGCTAGCTAACGATCCAGGGGAGTTCAGGTTTCTTCCCTAAAATCCATTATTTCCATGACGTCAATGGGTCCAGAAATGGCGGCGGTAGCTACCAGTGCCTCCTTTCCAGCATCTCGTTCGGTGTCGGAATAATGACAGTAATTAAGGACCTTGCGTAGTGATTACTGCACTTTCTCCTCCATGTAGCTACATGCACACATTCACGTGCAAGAAGATCCTTGCTCGTCACTGCACATTGCAAGCCCGCCTTTCCCTTGATGGTCGCACAGAGAACCACGCGGCTCTACGCTCCTCGTATATAAAGGGGATAACTCATTGAGTGAGCGCGCAGTCTAGAGTAATTACTTTAATCACATCCTGGCAGCTAGCGTCTTGATGAAGTCATTACTGGCCTCGCCTTCACGAAAGTACCAAGCCGCATCTCGTATTTAGCGATCCGTAGCGTGATACGATGCGCCAGAAGCGCCAGAAGCGCCAGAAGCGCGATAATTCCTAAAGTCTCCATATACTGTACATACTGTATATACTGTGTCAAACGAAAGGCCTCGATCTTATAATCATTGGCTCCTATGAGCACCCTTAATTATTAATTAAGGCCAAGCGAAATAGATAGAAGTGCAGAGACCGGTGAAGGGCTGAACCTACCCTACCCGGTCTACCTGTCTTACTAGATACTCATCCATCTGAATATATGTATGTAAATACGCCACGATCATCTTAAAAAGTTCACAACGATAAAAAATCAAGTAAAATCAATTAATCGGTATCGAAAGATTCGTTAAAATAAATGATTTATTTAAATAATTAAGAGCATCGTTTTCAATCTTATTTATTTAAATATTAATAAAATTTTCAAGAATTATCTCGCTCGAAGCGCCCACACAGCCATTGTTCACAGTTGGGCTACTTTTTCTACGAGAATATTAAGGATGCCAAATAAATTCCCCATCCTCTCATTTTCCAATTAACGCGTCTCTAATTAAGATTAACTATAAAGCCCCCAAGGCTCCCTTAATGACGGATAACGGTCGTACCTTTAATTGATGCGGTAGCGAGAGTAACGAAATCACGAGTGAATAGATGCGGAGGTATAATTATTCGTGACAGGCGCCAGAGCCACAGCTAGCCAAGCCTTCGGATAATAGCTGGTACGTATACTTACCTCCGAGGAGAAAAGAGGAGTCCTCTCTTACCGGCTTTCTGGGTCATTTGGTTCCTCGGGTCCGCGGTTAAGTTTCCCTCCTCGCAGGAAGATACTGTCTGCCGACGTAATTTAAAAAGAATCTGTGCACCAGGAGGACTCACCTTCCGTGCCGCGATAACGGTACAAGAAGTAACGCAAGAATGCGACTGTAATTTCTTTGCTTATAATTTTCCCCGCTCTATTACCCTCAACACTGGCTACGCTTGCGAGCAAAGTGCAGAACACTTCTGGCCTGAAGCTCCTTGGGATCAGCTGGTACCACAACTAAGAATAAGTAACGCGAGGCCGCGCGCCTTTGGGATAAAACTTGTGCAGTTCCTCGGTGCGCAGATTTACAGGATGATGAGGACCCTCCGGATACAAGGTAGACGGTTGGCTGTATATGATACATATGCGTATGCACCGAGCTATAGCAGCTTCGCCTTAAATTGCTTTTCCACCTACCCTGGATTAACCAAGGAGAAACGATCATGCTAGTGTTTCTCTTTCGATGGGTGGATAGCACCTGCCACCAAGTCTAGCTGTACCTTTTAAGATCAACGTTTTAACATCTTACGGTGGGTACCCGACAGCCTGTATACTGATTTTACTTCTGTGATTATATTCCTATAACCACTGATCGATTACTTGGGGCTGATTTTTAGAAACCATATTACCTCTTAGGAACAGGAGTTAGAACGAAGATACCATTGCGGCATAGGCAGGCGGTTTCCACATAGGGTAACCAACACAGTCGCGTGGTATTAAGTCATTACGGTCGGGGCCCGTCCTAATAATACCCTTTGCTTGGAGTGAGCGAAGTGAGCGAAGTGAGCGAGGTCCCATCCATCCATCCGACCATCCGACCATCCGACCATCCGACCATCCAACCATCCGACCATCCGACCATCCAGCACGACGTGCCGCATCCTCTTCACCGTACAGGGACTCTCAACTCGTCTACCCTTCGTAAAAAGGTCCTTCGAGGCTGTGTTTGGCCGTTGCACTCATAAAGTTATTAAGTCATCAAGCTGCTGGATACCGGAGCAGATTTTTAAGGCAAAAAAATGAAATCTGGACCAATTTTTTTCTCGTGATGCCAAATTACTGCCTATTACTTCCTTCTCTTTGATGTCTTCCTTTTTGAAATCTGACATAATATCAGTTTAAGGGGTATCGAATTCGAGGATAGAAAACCAAAAAGCTTCGTCCAGGTATCGGTTTCCTGGTGGGAATGTTCGGCTTACGTACTTACGTCTACCTGCATCGTAGACGTAAGCAGGTCTGCTGAGTTGCATTGAAACCCCACGTGGGTAATCCCGTAATAAGATATTAATGCCGGCAATCTCAGGACTAGGACGTGACTTTGGGGCTGCCCTCTATGCAAAGACTCGTACACTCGTAGTAGGACAGAAAGAAAGAAAGAAAGAAAAAGAAAGAGTCAGTAATGCAAGAGACCATACGCTTGGCATTTCATGTAAGGATAAAGAAGAAAGAATGGATAATAAAGAGTGAATAAAAAGAGCAGAAAAGCGGTCAGCAAAAGAAAGTAAAGGTATAGAGGCAGTAGAGTAAGGATCGAAGGAGAATGGCAGAGAATGGATGAGAATGGAAGAGTAGCGCCATACTCCAGCACGAGATAATAACTTCATACGAAGTGCCGGTGGTCCAGCATATATACACCATAGCAATGCACACGTGAAGAGTGAATCGACGCGCAAGGGCGGAGTAGAAAATTCTCTGTAGAATCTTGAAAGCCTCTATATAACTACGTGAATCCATAACCATCCCCGTGTGTAGAAACTATACGCGCTATAGTCTATACAGTATAACTGTGGGGCATACGGCGATCGTGTAATAAGATATTACGAGGTTAAAGCCGCGAGAGCCCGTCGGGCCAAGAGCAGAAAGCGAACCCGGTGGTCTTTGCGATTCCTTCGGATAGCGGCCACGTAGAAGAAGTGCTCCTTCTTTATCTTTGAGTCAACTGGTTGCCTATACATATATCTACCTACCTTTCCAAGAAGTTAATTCAGCATCGGTAACATCACCGTCCAATTAAATACTTCCGCGAGAATTTCTAGGTTATCCAGAAATCTCTGTGGCGCTGAGGTACGTAAATTATTTTACATTATACAAAAATAATTTACTTGCCGGTTAAAATACTCATTGATTACCGTATTTCGTTCCAATTCTATCTACCGTGTATTGCCGTTTCACTATAGGCATCCTAGTAGATGGGGTAGGTTGGGTAGGTTGGGTAGGTTGGCTAGGTTGGCTAGGTTGGCTAGGTTGGCTAGGTTAGGTCTGACGAGCGGCTGAGTGTCTGATTAAAGACTATAGCCATCGATCGGATCTCGCGTCTCACCTTCAACACTGGAGATGCACCTAGAGAGAGATTCGACTGCCAGATATGCCAAGGTGGTAAAGGACAATGATCAATGCATCTGCTTCCTACCAATGCCTAATTCAAAAGTTCCCAGGACTACGATACTGCCTCCCTATCGTTGTCTGCCGTTCACCCGTTGGAGCTCGTCCTCATTCTATCGTACACTTCGTGATAACTTCCATTCTAGTTGCCTTTGCAACGCAATACTACTGCAGTCTTAACAGTGCTAGCGGCACTAGGTTGGTACCACTACTTCAGATTCTATTCCCTTTTCTCGTACAGCAACCCGACTTGGGAACGGTACTTACCGCAGACCCGGTAAACCATAATACAACAAGATCTGATTACCAGAATTGCCTTATTTGCATCCAGCCAGCCGTCGCTCTGTCTCTTGGATTGGAATCTTGAGATTGAGATGAAGGACTCATGCATATCATCAAGACCCATACTCCTCCTTGCGGTTCGCGAATTCGGCTTTGAGTTATCTAGGAAGACGCTATGCAGCCAGCCAGACTGTCTCTCTATATCAAGAATCCATGACTTCGACATCTTTGAGTATCGCCCTTCTGAGTCCATCGCGTCATTGATTTATCACAAGTACGATATTCCGTTATGGGCATAATGTACAGAAACCGGAAATGAGAGGATTTCATGATCAAAATCATAGTCGAATATCTTTATAGTCATTCTGTTTATGCAATCTTTATGTCTTGTTCCAGAAGGGAGAGAACTGTGGCAGTAAGGAAGTTACAACCCTGATCTTTAACTGAAAGCTAATGTCACCCAGTTTTATTATGACGCTCCATAGCATTATTATTATATTGCTAAGAATTTGTTTATCTCACCCACATTCCCACCGTTTTCTATTGTCTTTTTCTCTGCTTATATGTTTCAGGTGCACTGCCGCAAGTTATGATAGAGAAACAGCTTCTGAAGGCGCTAAAAAAATTTAATCAACGTCAACTAGATAGGGGGGGGGGGGGGGGCCAACCATTGAATTTTTCCAGGGATTTAATCAAACGTACTCCCTACGGATACAACGACATACGTATATGTAATCTATGGGATTTTAATGAACGAGATTTCACGTCTGTTTCGCGGGCACCCCAACAGATTTCCATACCACGGTAATAATTTCAGGTTATGGCGCTACTGGCTACGATCAATTCATATATGTATATGTATGTAGGTACGTATACGTCCTATAGGATGTTCACTACAAAACCAACCCGCATCTCTACCGACGATTGCAGAAATACAGCTGCAGTCCTAGGCATGGATCTTTCATCTCCGGTAAGCATAGTTTAAACGGAGCAGATGGCTCTGGAATACCTATAGCATATAGAACTAGACTGGATGGTATCTCCTCTTGCTCGAGAGGAGCGAGAAGCGGTTGCTCATTTGCCTAGTCAAAGGCTCCTCTCTCCATTCTCCTCCTTCGAGATCCTCCTTCGACTTTCCATCTTCTTAGCCGTCCCACCCCACGCCCCTCCCCACAACCCTCACTTTCCTATGAGATGCCGATGCTGACGCTAAAGACGATGGTGTCAGGGATTCCAAGACTTTACGCAGCCTTTCTCCAAGTCGCTTCTTATCAGCCTATCCGTACCTACATATACCTACCTACCGTACTCTCTTCAGGTTCCTCCTGGACGCATCTACTGCACTGATAACGATACAAGAACACATGCTGTGGGTCACGTCTATAGACGTGCCTGTCTACTAAAGGGATTTTGTGTCATCGAAGCGGAATGGGACAGAGCCAGAGAGTTACAAAAGCTTTTCTTTATTTACTGGGGTCTCCGAAGTGATTACCAACTATGGTATCTCGGTGCCGTTACAAATAATGTACCTGCATGCCCAGGATAACCCTTTTCTTTGGACGCTATATCACGTACCCAAAGGAATTGTAAGTACGTGGTACAACGTTAAGTCAAAATGGAATAGACAAGAAGTAAGCGATAAAGGGTTTCTCTCTTTGCTGAAGTCTCCGAACCACTTGGCGAAGCCTCTTCCTCAAGGAGAGACATGCCACTCTGCCTCTTCGTGCCAGGATTTAGATTAGACTTGGCCCAAGGCTCGGGAATGAAATGCAGTCAGCCTTGATTCTGTAAACATAGGATTTCCATATCGGGCGTCGACAGGCTACACGGCTAATGGGCTTGATGATCCAATGGTTGACGTTCAGGATTACGAGTATGAACGTTTCTAGGGAAACGACGATTGCCAAGCGCTTAACGCAGGATGCTGCAGTTTATCCAGGAAATTCTGGTATGGATATTTGCACGTTCTCTCTCCCCTTAATCCGGAATCCCTCGACGTCGGGGTCTAGTGTCTTTCTTGTGATTATTCCTCATGAAACTTCAGACGGGGCTACTCTTTATTTTATTAATTACGCATCTATATGCTAATACCAGGTTAATTATGTTGTCGTGTCTTTCTAGATGCAAATCCATTTTATTGGTTTACGAAAAGAACAAGGGTTCCAGTCTGTCTCGTTACGAAAAGGTGGAACACAATGGGGTCTTAATACCAACCATCCATTAGACCAACTAAATCCCAAGGGACTTTACCGTTGATTTAATCTCGCTGTTTTTTTGTGGAAAATTTCGCTAAATTTCACTAGGCCTGCTAATGCTCCAGTACGCGTTTACTAATCCGTCGCGGATTTATGATTTCGCGTTTCGCGAAATTCAACGGTCTCCTGTTCCCCCCATTCATTCTAAAGGGTCGCGACGTCGACTGTGTTACCATTGTGTTTTGTTCGTTCGTTTTCTACTGCCACCAATTAATTCCTGCACAGTCGGAATTCGTATCTCTTTGTGAATACACGGCTGTACAAAGGGAAAGCATCATTCAGGGGTTCTACGCTGACCAATGTCTGATCAGACATTGACCTTTTTCACTTAAGACTAATAGCGAATCAATAACGTACGATATTCTCTAAAAAGAAATTGATTAGTTTTATTCTTCGTGATATTTTGATTAGAGGACGCGTCACGTAGAAAAGTCGATTATGCATTTCCAAAGTAAAATCCCTAATCAGACTCCAATGGGTATTTAATAACAATTTAGGCTCCAGCGAATGGACTTCAGCTACATACATAGAAATTCTCCTCTAGCAGCCCAACATATAGTACAGACAATCAAAGACAAGTTGACTTTTGGCGCTAGTCACTCACTAATGGACCCGCTAATGTGATTAAAGCGACGACCTTTGGTCCTTCAGACCCCGGGCAGAACTGGTTGCCATCGCCTTCGAACCTCCAGCTTCACACTCCCTGGAGCACGAAGAGACGTGGGAAAGGCAATGACGATAGTAGCTACAGAGAGGATCCACCGGAGGGTGAGAGTGTAGCATAAAGGGAGAGAAAGTCTCTCCTGAAAGGAAAAAAAGAAAAAGATAGAAAAAAAAGCAAAGGCTCGTGGCAATTTTTCATCTCCATTTTCCTAGGGATTCTCGCGTGTCTTTTATCTTTTCTCTTTCCTCCGTCCTTGCCGGACACTTCTAGTCTAATAGCAATTTACGTTCCCGTTGTGGAAGTTCAATGGGAGTCTCTATATCTACAATAGATATGCCCCTCTTCTTCTCGACTAGCTGATTGTGAGTATGGGTAAGCTACTTTCGAGTAGCGCAGGACGCGATTACTTATTAAAATGCATTTAAGAAAAGCTGCTTTGCTCAGCTACTGTTCCAAAGAATTGAAGGAAGAAGAAGGGTCTTTTCGAAGAAGCATCCAGGACAGGTGGGCACTCTTACAATTAGTTCTCTCGATAGCGAAGTCACCGGACGTTATATCCTGTCTACGAAGAGGGGAATGGCGGAATACCAGTGACTGGAATACCCAACCGAGGCGAAGGAAGAGGCATTGCGATCGAAGATGAGGAATAAAGGGATCGTTCGTCTCTCCAGTGAACTCCGCACCCGACCTGACCTGGCTGCTATCCATAAAACCATAATTTCCAGCTCGCATGCCGCCTGACTCTCTCCGCACCCTCCTGACCTCCTGGTTTAGAGGTTGGAAGCCGTTCGAGAGGACGCATCATATAATATCCTCGTTACTTCAGGTTTGAGGACCGATCAACTTGCACTAGGAAGAAAGATGTCTTCATTCGGGGGCCGGTGCATATATGGAGCCCTGGAGCTTCTTTCCATCTACTTTCTTTTTTCTTCACTACTTCGTTTCTTCGTTAGTTCTTTTTTGCCTCGGGATGATGCTTCTCACTTCGGGGAAGTTAGCAGGTTACGAAGACATTATCCTGCGGGGTGATATAATCACGGGGCCCGGCCCCAGTAATTTGATGGGACTTTGAGATAACCCCGTATCTAATCCTAACCCAGTCAGCCATCATAGTTGGCTAACCCGCGACTTCCCTAGCTCGGCACCCTGACTCTACCTCATCATCGTAAACTTTATGCCACGCGGCGCTACTACCTACCTACACGGCCGGTATAGGTATTACAGGGTACATAGCTGCGAGCTAGGCGCAGCCCTCAATTTTATCCAGCTCTTTATGGTCCATCGGACCTCGGCTGAACTTTGAAAGAGCTACTCTCAGCTCCCTCGACGTCTTCAAAGAAAAAATATATATAAGCATAGGACCCTTAGACAAGAAGACACAATACCAAGCATCCCTGGGCAACTAGTAGACGTGTATAGATATATTTGAAAAGAAAAAAAAAAAAAAAACATATTTTCAAGAGTGACTGAGGATTATACGAAATTCGAGGAAATAGGAAACGGAAGACTGTTAACGGAAATAGCAAAGCTTTCCGGAAAGCGATTAACTCCAGTTAGCTCGCGGCATACGTTAATCCGGACAATCTCGAAGTCCGAATTCCACCGAAGCGAATTCGACGCCATTGTTCCATATCCAGGATAGTCGGCAAAAAAAGGTGCATTTGCATTAAAATATCCAGTCTCCAATCGTAACTCCCAGGCAAGCGGGTACACGGATAAAAAATGAAGATGACGCGTTTCGCCGACGATTACACTGAGAAAAAGTCCATTTGCATGAAAACTCCCTCCTCGTATCCATCCCTCCACACTAATACATTAGCACTAACCCATTCGAGCTCCCACCAAACTGGCTGCGATCGCAGAAACTCGAAGGACGAGTCGATGAAAAATGAAGGTGACGCGAGAGCGTTCCTCGATTTACGGCTTCTCGTTCGACGCAGCCGATTTTTGCTCGTAAGGCCGACGCAGGCGCCACCACTGTACCCCAGCGCGTACTAACAGCACGGTGAAATATAACCTCCTCGTGTCCGTCATAAAGTTATAGCCTAGCGTGCCGGAGCGCCATTAGCAGCCTCGTAAAAAAGGTCTCTGATTTGTTTCGCGTAACGAGGGTCCACACGGTATAGAGGGAATAAGGCGAAAGGTACGAAGGGTGCCGAAAGACCTGGGCTAACGGAAACTGGAGTCTTCTCTGAAAATTTCGAAAAGGTGGAACTGAGGTGAATATGAAAGGAGACGGTCGTCGGTGCTGGCGAGAGTTCTTACCGGAGTCTGAGGACGACGGTACTGACGACGACGTAGAGAAGTAGGCACTCTTAAATACGCATTAACACTCCTTTCGAGAGAGGCTCCGATGTATTTTTAATTACGATCTTTCTTTATGCGCGATAAAGAGACTTTTTATGACGGCACAAAATCTCGTGAAATTAGACACTCCCACCCACCCCCTCGTCTTTCGTTACTTCCCTTGATCCCTCTTGCCTACGCTCGAGCTCACTGACTATTTTAAGGTTAGCTCTCTATACGAATCCGACCGAGAGAGAGAGGTAGAAGGAGCTCCTTAAAGAACTCGGCGCATAATCTCAACCAATTTTATACGACTACCTAGAGAAGTTTGCAAATGGCGTTTAAACGTAGAGGGAAATTTAAAAGAAAGTTTATATATCGTATAGCACTATACCATTACAATTAAACGTATCAACCTCACGATCCCCACTCGCTGCGATGTTACCGACTGTCAATACTGAACCCGTCTTGAAAGCTGCTTCCGAGGTCGAGTGAATTTCCAATTATTCAAGTCAATCCACCACGTCCGACTTTGCACACCCGCAACTACACACCAATAACGCATTCGCTCCAGGACTTCCTAGTCAATATTCGATGCCCGAGAAAGTTCATTAAAAAACGTCTTGAGCAGACAGCTACGTCGAAATAGTAATACGATTACGATTGCGCGGGATCTTTAAAAAAGAAAGAAAAACGACAGCATATCTCTTTATAGCCATGTGTCAGTACCTGGTACGGTTGCTGCACAAGCAAATGAAAGAGCTTGTTATCAGCAAAAATTGGTCCGATCACGCTTGATTAATCCGCAAATGAATATGCTCTCTGATAACGGCATCAAAACACAAAGGGAGTATACGCCTCAATGATCAACCAAGCTGATAATCATGGAGAATAATTAGGTATCGAAAATTCATTCATGCTTCTAAAATATCCTACATACCTACATCTATACGCATCATTAAATACAAGTAACGACCATCCCAGCAATTGCATATGAAAATAATATTACGAAATCCGTCGATGAGATCGCGCTCGAAGCTGCTTCTCTTTTTCAGTAACCAATTGAACGTCCATCAATTATAGAAAACTCAAGGTGGTTCACGAATTATTGTAAATTCGTGGAGGAAGTGGAGTTGACGCCTCTCTTGTATACTATATTGATTATCCGTTTAGCTGGCCACTGCAATGCACCAGTCGAGTCGGTTCCACTCGGCAGAGGCTCGAGTCCCTCTCGTCAATTTGCATTCTGCGATTCCTTCTCGCTGGATACCTTCCTGTCGCTCGACCGTCGATGCACTCGAGTTCCCGATTTCGGCGGAAAATTCACCTAAGAATGGCTACAGGGCTACAAATGCATATAACAACATGGGATAATTTCACAGGCAAACGGACAGACGAACACGCAATATTCATATCGAATAATACCTTATCGTCTAGGAAGAAACGTTCTAGGGATTTCTAGGGGAAATGCGTTTCTAGCGAATGCATTTTAATACACGGAGGGTTTTACGTTACCGGGAAACAACGCGAGACAAGTGAAATCCTTGAATTTCTAATGGGTCCTGAGGCTGGAAATTCCTCTCTCGTGGGAGGACATTGTCGATGGTGTCCTTACTCGAAGGATCATCGTAAAGTAGCGCTTTCGCTTCCAAGTTATCGTTCGCCTCCCCAATTGATTGCATGAATTATCGATGCGACCTGTCACGTGACACGAGCGTCCTCCTGCGCGTTCTGCCTCCTTCCATGCTGGCCTACGTGTTTATGCTCTCAGCGTCATTAATGTCTGCTGCAAAGGAATTAAGACTGTGCCGCGCAAGCGGACGCATTTGTCCATCGTTCTATCGCACACGTATTGTGACTTGCAGTGGCCTTGAGGACGATTTGGGACGATTTGGGACGATTTGGGACGATTCGTGAACATTGTGCGTGGTAGGTTTCTATTTGATAGCGTCGCTACTCGCAGAACGAAGCTTGAAGTCTGAGGGAAGTTTCACTTGTCGTGTGGCTGCGGCGCAAGTGATTTGATTTTCTTCATGTATTATTGTATCATTAAAATTGCAGTAAGAGTCCAAGTGAGATTAATTACTTTCGTTAATGCGGCCTGGGAAATTTAAAGTATTACAAGATTACGAGAAATAAATGAAAAAAGTGGATAATTGAAAATAAATTAAAAAAAAGAAACACGGCGAGCAGCAGCAAAGCAGCAGCCGAGCAGCAGCCGAGCAGCAGCTCGGTATAATATTACAGGTTCGCAAACATCGATGTAAATTTAATGAACGTTTTGCGTGGCCGCCTTGAGAAAAGCGTCGCGACGAGGACGCGCCGATGTCGCGCGCCAAGTCTTTTTGTCCCAAGAGATTACATTTTTACTTCTCTTTCTTCCGAAGGACTTGGGCTCGCACGCGAGACCGTCCCCTGCCGCCTACTCGTTCATTGTAATAATGGCGGCCCGCAATGGAATCACATTTCTTTATCCCCTTTGTCCATATTTCTAAAAGAAACAAGCAGGCTAACGCGTATAACAAGAGCACGCTCTTTTTTGCACTCGCTTTGTGATGCTTCAAACGTGGGGAGAAATAATTTGTGAAATAATTATCACGGTAATGGGAAGGTTGAGCATGAAAGAGAAAACACAAGACAAAAAATCGTAACTGCACTCGACGCGCGATACAATTTCTGGGGGAAAAATATAGTTGTCCGTGGGAGTCGGAATTAAACCCTGGTCTATACATGTATATCTATATGTTGAGTTGAGAGGTAACCTATAAAGGGCACGGTAGCGAGATGGGCAGTTATTTATGAAAAAATCGATGGTTATACCTCAAAAGCATATTTTACGTTAGAGCCCCGAGAGTCCATAAAATAGTTGGTATAGCAAGTACTGGCCTCCTGGCCCGAGTCGGCGGTAACTTAGTCCTATGATTGACGGTTTCCTGTTTCCGGTTTCCCGGGACTGATATATTATAACGTGCAGGAAGTCTGCGCGATGCATCGCCGCAAAATTATTGACCCTTTCCTTATGTTCCTATCGAATTTGGCGAAGGTTGCCGCAAGGGCCTAATGTTTGCCAGGCGCGGTGACGGGGATGGCGAAATGGCGGCTGAATTTTTCTCTTGGTGTCTTTAACTCTCCTCGAGGATCAAAACTTTTAGCGGGAAGGACGAACGGCGAATACCAAATGGGATCCTCGTGATGTTGGTGTTGCGCGGACGTCGCCGGTGGCCGTTAAACATTTAATCATTTAATATGCGTTCGCGTTCCTCCCTATTCTTTTGGATTAATTGACAGCTCCTGCTTGGGACAGTTTCCTCGACCATCCCTTTAATTTCACTAACAAGATCCGTCTATAACGTCCTATGTAAACGCTCGCGCACGTGCTATCCTACTACCGTGCCGCGTAAGGAAGAGCTCGTGACGCGTGCATTTTTAACGAGACTGTGGCTCTTCTCCCTCGGCAACGGGGAGCAGACTGGGGCGCCAGTAGGTGGGGCTGGTGCTTCAACTGTCTGAACTCATACGCACCTGGGATAGACGGAATAATTATAACTCTGAGAATTAATCTACTTCGAGCGTCAACTTTTAATCGTGAGATTGCATTCAATTACAGCGCATTGTCACATTTTACAAAGAAAGTTGCTTTCCTTTTATTACGATGCGCTACAGTGCGAAACTACTTGTACATTTTTTAAATCGTTAGTACGCTACTTGGCCGCGGGGTTGGCTCTCGGGGGCTTTCATGCTCGAAGCTCACTCGTTCCTGTAGGGACGTCCGCAGCTGCTAATTTTGTCAAGTCCTGGGATGCGAGCTGCGTCCAATTCTTTCCAGCTTCTATTCCTCTCTGCGCCGTCTGCTGAGCCGCGTGCAACCCATTCTCAACGGCATGCTTCGCGTATTCCAGAGTGCGATTGGTGGCATCCTGGGCGACCTTCAGCGCGTCCTCGGCTCTCTGCCTGAGCTTGTCGAGGACGCTTCGATCTTCTTGGGGATTCGGTCTCGAGGACGCCTGTCGAGATGTTGGAGAATCAGCGTTACCGCCATTGTTGGAGAAACATGCATAACGTCTTACTCTCGAGAAAATATTGAGAAAGGTGGTGAAATCACTATTCTGTTCTACAAGCCGACACGCGACAGACAAAAATCCTTCCTGGTATTTTGCCACTGGATCGAATCAAATTCCGATCGTGTTTCATTTTTAAATATTGCTACTGTAAATATTGGCCGATCGAGTCTTACTTGAACAACGTAGAGCGCTATGAACAAACTGAATGCCAGTACGTTCTTCATGGTTCAGAATTCCGAGCTCCGTTCCCACTGACTGCCACAGACTATCTAACGTAAATGCCATTTGTCACTTATCTATAATTATCGCGTGGATCAGCGACCGGATGCTGGCATTATTAACCCGCGGCCTGAATCGCTAATTGTAAGCATCAGCGATAGATTGTATGGCATTGTTGGATCGGCAATGTGGAGAGGAAGTTTGCCCAGGTGTTTCTATCTGTCAATCGCACGAAGCAACCTAGTGTGACTTACGGTTTCCGCACTATTATTGCAAACCGGTAAAATTTACACCGTCAAGCGATCGATATCGTAAAATCGGGCAGGATTCAACGGATATAAAATTCATGGCCTTGCGATTGTCCAATTTCCAAAAATATTTGTAAAATTCAAAGATCCGCATTCAGGCCATTCAATATTAGCCTTGTATATCCTTGTATAGCCTTGTTTCCTATGCACTTGTTTCCTCTCAGTGTCACCAATTTTGCCGGACAGCATTTTTTCCTGGACCTTTCTGTTTGCACGTACATTGAAACACGTGGTAAGATATGCGATCTGTGTGCGTGCGCATGTAGCGCATAAATGTCGGGATCGCTTACCGAAAATTCAAGGTGATTTCTTTCAGTCTGAATTTTTCATTGTAACTTTTATGCAAAAGCATCCTTCACGGGCGGATGATAATTTGTTCATAAAAAACTCGTCTCCGGTACGGTGAATCAGAAAATTTTAGTTCAAACTTTTGTGTGAAACGATATGAAAAATAATATGGATGAAAATATTTGTAAATTTATTTAACACTGTGCGATGTATTGTGATTTGCGATTTCTTTTAGAAAATTTAAGATCCTAACGTTCGTCCGCTTTGACGTATCTACTTTTTCGACACTATAATCGATGCGTGAATTCAATGGTTCTTTTGACATATCTAAAATAGTGAAGTTTCTAAGAAGCATCACGTGGTTTTGCATGCAATTTATGTTGCAAAATATGCATGTACATGATTTTGCATTGAAATTTATTTTATTTTCTTATTTTAGCATATATTTTCGTGATATTATAAAAAGCCACAATTCATGGACTGACTATATACATATTGTATTTACTGGTGATGGTAGTAACGACCATCCAATTCTATGTCACAAAATCGATATATTCAATCTCAGTTCAACTTATTCGTGGGAACTAAATTTCCATGCGATTTCCATTTTTTTACTTATTGTTAACTGACTAAAATTCGCACTCCTCTACTCCTATTATAGTTCTGTGACATTTAACTATATGTACATCTGGGAGCTCGGACAGAAAGCATTCACATATCGAATGATTTATCGAGAAGTACAATACTCTTATAACTTGAATATTGAATTCTTCCATTTCTCATCAACAGATAAATCGTATCCACGTAACAGATTTAACAGATTCAACAGCATCTTATAGGAGACATATCAGATCGCGGATCGATCGAAGAAAAATGATGCATGTGAAAACGACGCTGCGTATCCAAGTCTAATTGTCAGGTGAACTGACGTCATAAAAATTATGACTATTTTTTTTCAAAAAATTCCTTCGAATATTTACCATCCCAATTGTTATATATGACATATAACGATAACGACGATTTGACGATGTCCAGTCATCGGCCATGCACCAGTAATCGTCATCTGTGTTATAATACTGTAGATTTTGGTATAGTCAAAGCACACGCTGACGATTGCTGGTAAATGGCCGATGATTGGACCATCCACCCTGCACTCTTTTAAGACGTAATCGGTAACGAAAAACCTCTTTTCAATCTTAAATTAACCTGACCCAGATTTCTCATATGAAAAGCATGGCTCATCCAATAGTCTCATATTTTAATTAAAAAAAAAAGAATTAATTTGTTTTTCATTTCTGACATCCTACCTTCGTGCATGCTCGTGCGCACAATGGAGGTGAACAGCAGCCTTAACGTAAGAGAGTGAACGAATGAACATTTTTCATCGGTCTGGCGCGTAACTCACAGCAATGCAGCAATCGGAGAAGCAGCCCGAGGCGACCAATCAAGGCTAATAAAACATACGGATCGTAAGCGCCGAACGGCACTGCTCGTTCCACGTCGACAGAACATTTAGACGACAGAGGAACCGACGAGCCGGCAAAGGCTGCGCGGGGCTGCGGCGACACTGGTATCGGATGTGAAAAAGTCGAGCAGCATTAGTGAAACGCAGCGACGCTCTATCATCTGGCAGTGCGCGCAGAGTTAAATAAACTTAGGAAAATGCATTGGTGCCCGTTGCACCGGATGCGACTGTCATCCTGGGAACCCATGCATCATCTTCATAGAGCCGCGCAGCATCGTTCTGTAGTTACGTACCGCCCTCCTCCATGCACCTCCTGTCCCTTCTCAATGGCCTTTCCCACCCTCCCACTCCGCGCCAGGAACATTATTAATCCTCTGTTTTGGTCCCAGAAGTATTTTCGTTCGCGACGATATATCCCGCGGGAATCCTTCGGCCATTAATTCATCGCGGTGAACCCTTTCACAAGCGACATCCGACTATTTAGTTCCACTAGACTCCCAGGATCGGCCCTGCCTCGTATGTCAATGTTCGTTAGCGCTACTGTAAGCCATCCATGTAGCACGTCCTATGCACGAGTTTCTCCCAAAGGTTCCACCCGGTAGGTTAAACCTTTTGGTAAATCGTGTAGTTTGTTGCCTAGCGTCGCGGGAACGCGGATGTATTAATAACGGGCTTAAAAGCGCACTGAGAAACGTCTTTATACACGCGGGAGACTCCGATCTTGAATTTCCACTTTGAATTTTTTTCTATCGTAGACGCCATCGCGACTCCTTTAAATTTACCTACATCCATCCGATCGCCCGGTGAATTTCTACCTTTTCTCCGAGTTCCTTTTAATTCCTGTCACGATGACAATACTACCGAATATACATGTATACCGCTTTAGAAAATGAAGCTATGTACTATCGGAAGTCTCGAAAGGAATTCCCCGTACGCGAGTAAAGCGCACGCGATGCAAAGTTCCTATTCCTGCCAGGTTCCTGGGTTCCCGGGAATATTTCGATCGTCGGTGAGGACGTTAATGCTATCTCCATAATCACAAGGGTTGAGTGACAGATACGTGATACGGAAACAGGTCGGTTCGTTCGCTGAGGCCATTACGAGTCTCACCATCAATCCCTGCGATTAAGCTAATAATTTCTCGTCGGTTCCGGGAGGCACGGCAGCACCGAAGCTGGGTTCACGGCACGGGGCAGGCTGATTTAACGTTGATGCCCCTCGAGATATTACAAAATATATCGCGCATACCGATATGATGTACTGGGCAAACACGCTACAGGATTTAGGATCTTTCGAACCAAGAATTTCCGAGCCTTCGGTCGAGCCAACTCCGGATGCTGCACTGTGAGTCGAGGGTGAAACCTCCAAGATGAAGGCTGGACGCGAATTTAAAAGAATTCTCAATCTCGAAAAAAAGGATTTGAAATAAAATTTATAAAAATCATTCAAATACAATGTCACATTTGCCATACTTTTTACACCTTCCATACGATATTGAAAATAATCTTAAGAAATGTATCAATCCTCCAGCATCCTACGAGGAGACTGCATTCCTAGAAGAATGCTTCTCGATAAATTCGTCATCAGTCACGCCTGTCGGATGACTGGTGACTCGCGCGGGATCCTCAATGTATACGTGTGCACTGACTAATACATCTTATGCATTATTCCATGACGCGGCTCCACTGCCGTGTTTCCCCAGGGATATCGATCACTTAATCCTGTCGGGATAAGGATCGATGGGACGCCAGGACAATTGTCAAGTCTGGGCGAATTAATGAAAATTACACTGAACAACGAGGAAAGCACCTATTAGCCATACTTCATTACGCCGAGACGTATCGATGCAACGTAGACGGTAACGTCTATTGTGAGTCTCCTTCGACTTTAATTCAACAACAACGCATCCCTCGTCTACCGTCTGTCCTGATATCCCAGCGACACTCGCTATCATTTCCACATCCACTCTGTGCTCACGTGTCAACGATTGCTCGACTGAAATTCGTGTAACTGTCGTTCAATTAAGCTTGAATTTCTGTCCGATACCCAACCGAGAAGTGCGGGACATTTACATTCGGTTCGGAGTCAACCAACAAGTATGTGCATACATACCGAGACAAACGCATATACTGACCACGCGGTGTACTTGTTTGTTACTATTGATCTTTTTGCAAATGTCTCTCGGACTTGAGTCAGTTAAATTTGCAGCTACGATCATTAATCCCTACAACTATAGCATTTTTATAGCTTATGGCAATAATATCCGAAATTCATCCCTTGATTAGGCTCTTATTATTTTTTTTCTTTTTTTACTAAAGGAGGGAATGTGTGGCGACAATGTAGTTCGTGTGCCTGCGTATCGCATATCCTGTTTCTTATAACTTTTTTCAATATCCGATGCGCAAACAGGGTAGAGAGGTCAATGAATTATGGAAAAAACATACTGATTCAATATCGATACATTCAGTGTAATAATCTGTTCATCTTGCAAAGTGCTCAGCCGACGATACCCATTTGCATGCAAGTAAAAAAGAGTTTGGATAAGCAGACTTGGGAACTTCGAAACACTTGACCCCGTTTCCTTTTAATCCCTCGAACGAGGAAGACTGCAGGAAAAGGCCCGGTTCACCGTCCACCGTTTCAATTGATACCATCGTCTCTCGAGTAGGTGGATTGTGGTTTCTTTCCTAACTTGAAAAAACTATCCACCCTTTCAAAATGACCGATTCAATCGTCTTTGCAAATGGAAACGATGGCGATCCAATCTCATCGTGAACTTTCTACGGCTGCAAAGTTCTTTCATAGAAGGAGAAGTTATACCGAGAAGGTGTAGAAAAAACAATCGTGAAAGAAATGTGAAACGCTAAGGTACAAGAAAGATTCCAAAGGTTTACGTTGGATGATGCCCTTCGAGATTAACTTCCGTCAGTGTCTGACCTCTTGATCGTCCTTAAAGACCATTATTTTACTTAATCGCTCAACGTCGCAATGAAATACTTTGTCCAAAAAAATAGTCCCCGCCTGGCAAAAGAGAGAAATGAAAAAAATGATGGAAATAGGAAAAGCTCGTTATAAGAGATACCCTGGATTCAAAATGAACTATAAGGACTCTTGTTTTTTTTTTTACCACGATAGTACGATTTTGAGATTACGATCCTTTATTCCATATTGCTTTGCATATAGACATATAGACATAATTGCCCTTTGTACTCTAGTACCCTTGAGCGACTGCACGAGCTTTATTACTTCAAGACCCGTCCGTGGAAATGCCTTGACTCCAGCTCACTGCAAAGGTTCGCAGTCTTCCTATTATTATTATTATTACTCCTCTTATTAGCATTATCATTGTTAACGTCAAAGCGCATATTTCGTATATACTTAAACTAAGATGCGGTATCCAAAGGAAGAGTGAAGCCATGCACTTGGAAAACTTATTAGGTACGTTTTGAAGGAGAATGGCGAAGCATCGCTGCGTTTAACGAGGACCGAATGCCTCCAGGGATCTTTTGCTTCTTGCTTCTTGCTTCTTGCTTCTTGCGATTTATCTCTATACCAGGCAGCGCTGCTGCCATAAGCACGTTCTCCAGGTGGCTTAACAGGGATAAACCGACGCGTCGACAAAACGCTCCAAGAGTTTGCACTGGCATCCGCTAATGAGCTACGACGACACTGCTACGTAAGTAGGTAGGTAGGTTGGTTGGTAGGTTGGTAGGTTGGAAGGTTGGTAGGTTGGTAGGTTGATAGGTTGATAGGTTGATAGGTTGGTAGTATCTGCCTACTCGGAGCGTACGAGCAATTTCTACGCACTCGGTCATGTGCTTGGCAATAAGGTAGAGCGAAGTGGTTGAAAATAATCAAAAACAAAATATATATGTCTAATAATATGGAATATTTCGTGATTTACACCTACTACATTTTAGTATACTGGAGCGCAGGCTGTCGATCGATGTTTATTTTTAACAAACGAAATCGAATGCCAATATTTCCGCTAGAGCAGAATCACCAGTGGAAAACTAGTCGAATCAATCATGGATATTGGCGGATTTTTTTCCACGCTCGTCAAAGTTAAATAATAACTTTGATATTATATTAGACAAATATTGAGTACGTAATGCGATAACTTGATAACAATATTTACTATGATTCAGACTAGTATTCTTTTTCCATACGGCATATATTTATCAATGCTGTATAACGAATTGAAAAAAGGAAATGTTCCCAATGAAATTTAAATTATATTAATATGTATAACGGTAAAAATTCTCTGCACACTGATGCAAGTTCCAAATGATACAGATTTAAATTTAAAAAGTTCGCAATTAAAAACAGTATTCGTTCGATTAAAAAATTATGTAACATGAAATTTTACATAAAAAAATTCTCTACGTAACGATGAAGCTCCGAATGACGAGAATTCTAATTAAAAATAATTCAGCGAAATTTTCGCCGATCGGACGATAAAGTCTCGCGAGCACGAAGAAGACGAATCGCGAGGGTGGCATTCCTCTTAATTAGGATAGCAAAGTGTCCCGCTGCGAACAGTGAGACACAGTCGGTAAACTGGTTTGTTAAATAAACGCATGTATGGCCACGAGTCCCGCAACGAAACCATCTGCGTGTACGGAGGAGCTAATTGTATTTCGACGGGGCCCGAGGTGGGTTCGCTGGTCCCACTGTGTAAAAGGGTAGAAGAGTGCAGTGCAGTGCGGTGCAGTGCAGTGCAGTGCAGTGTGATAACGTCATCCAATTAGCCCAGAAAGGAATCCCGAACGAATCCACCTCGTAGATAAGAATTTACACCGAAAATTGTATCCCGCGTCTCGGCGCGCAGCCATCGCGACGCGTATTTATTTCTACGCCAAATTCGAATTTCTTCCTAATTTCAGTCTAAAAAAATGTTAAATGATGTAATTGAAAAGAAGCATGGGAGCAGCATGATCTTAGAATGGCCGCGATCCTCGTCTAATTCTGTAAAATACGCAACGCGACCTCTCGCGCCCCCTCCTTCTCTCCCTTCGCCACTACCCCAACAAGCTGCTACTAATTACCGCGAGTTTGTATTAATGTGGATGTTAGCATTCCAGTGGGTATGGCTTTCGGTGCCGTAAACGTAGCTATAAGAGCGCTACGTAAACGTACACGTTATACGCAGCGTTACGGGGGGAACGCGCCATCACGTCACGGATGCCAGGTGGACCTAACTGCTCACGCAGTGTGTCGTTTCAGTCGCTTCAGTCGTTTCAGTCGTTTCAGTCGAAAACCGCATGCGGCTACGGTTTTACATCGTATAGACTTTACATTCTTGTCCTTAGTACGAAATTGCCGTGACGAGTATCCACATCGAGACTGTACCTGCTATAATATCCTATGTCCTCGAATAGAATAAAAAAAAAAGTACCGCTTCTACCTCCCATTTAAATTTGGAAAATTTTATATAAGTTTTACAAAAGAGGCTACATTATATGGTAGCATTCCTTATGTGTACGTCATATACAGACGCGCGCTACAACCGTTGTGGAAAGTAGAAAGAGTCAAATGTCTTTACAATAAGAGAAACGGAGTAGTGAGTATTCTCGTTAAAACTCAATGGTTTTTGCATAATTCATACAAATAAAAATGGTTTTAATAACAAGAATAAATAATAATATCAGGAAGCAGCGAACAAAGCTATTTATATTGGCAGGTGGACGTCCATTATACCACTTTCGATAAATTATTTTCTACTTCTCGCAACCACCGCCAGAGGCAGCACCAGTAGCGGCTACGTCATCCCAATACAAACTGCAGGTTTAAACCAACAATCGAATAAATAATATTATATAAATGCAAATTGGCAGTCGGAATATTTACGGTAATGGAAAAATGTAATCACTGACGTTCCCCGTCTAGGTGGCGCAGACGCTCGCTCTTTCACTCCAAACCTTTTCCTTATTACGTCAGGCGAGATCGGCATTCGAAGTCATCCCCAGCTCCGCCTATTCCCATTTCGGAGCAACCCCGTTTCAGGGGTTCAACCCCTTTATCACTATTCCTTATTCCCAGTGTCCCTGACAACATCTTAATTTCAAATGAGAAATGCTGCGCGAAATCGCAATGTTGTACAGCGTTACCGATCCAAATTGAAAAATCTATAAGTATAGGTACCTACGTATGTATAATCCTGGCTACTCGTTCACGGAATTCCATTTAAACGTGAAATATTTGCGGCTACACGCAGCAGTGTGTACTACATACAGGCTGTTTCGAAATGAGTCGCGGACCGACTCGATAATAACAATTTATCGAAAATAGGTTAAAAGTAACCCGGAAATGAATTGTCACGAATTGAACAAAGTTATGTCGTTCCTACCAATCGTTTCCTGTTCACGTAAAGGAAGACTGCAGGCGATCCTAGGTAACTTGTACCTTTGTGTGTACAAGCACAGTGCTTTCCTCATCCTTTATCTATTCGCTGGATACAGTTTCTCGCATTGTTTTCCTCGGCGGAGGGTATATGTTTTTAACGAGGAAACTTTCCTCTAATAAATTTCGCGAATCAGCGCCTGCTAAAGCGTACTCCGTATATCTATATCTCTGGGTGGATGGGTACCAGCATCTTCCCTATACGGACTACCTACAGTACAGAGCATTATGTATGTACGATCTCTAATATTTACGCTCGCGATACAAGTACCGAGTTTAACTTGTGAAATGCGCCCGAATAAACGAAGCGCAAGATAAGACGTAACTCGGGGCAAGACGGAAGAAAGGGGACGGACACAATCGGAGTTGCGAGTGCTCCAGAGTTTTCTGTAATTTTCTTCGTCCTGTTTGCTCTGTCGTTTCGTGAAGGGGGAAAGAAAGCTATTCTAAAATCGTTGGATCTTTCTCCTCCCTGAGTTGAATTTTACTTGCGAGAGAACGAGAAGGATGAGGCGGGGGATTCGACTACTTAGCCCTTTCGAAATTAGGGACAATTTGCGACGCACAAAGAGTGCGGAGCTAGTGCGGCGCTCGGCTATTAATTAATGAAAACACACCGGGAGCCATTGTCCTCGGCATAATCGTTGTTTTCCCAATTTCCTCCCTCTCTCCCCATCTTCCTTCGACTCTCTCTCTCTCTCTCTCTCTCTCTCTGATTTCTCTTCGAATGTCTCACTCGACGGTCAGCACCCTCTCGTCGCTGTGAAACTTTGCCATGGCACAGCCCATGCTTTCCTTACCTCGAAATTGACATTTCGGTAATCATTTTATTAGCCAGCCCTTAACATCCTATTAATCAGAGAACTTTTGCAGAATGGCTTTATTTCAGGAAAAGTTTAGCCCGACTAGGTACAGCAGTTACCGTTCACTCAATCGTACGCTATTGAAATTCCGACTATTGGACACACCAGCGTCTCGCTGCGCAGCGACTGTCGTGAGAGTTTCTAAATCGGCAAGGTCGCGGCCTCGGCCTTTGCTGGTCGAAATAGATATTCGGCATTCGCGCGGAATGGCCCAAGGTTGTTGGGACATCAAATTGTTAAAGCTGACGCACGAAAGGGGGTTACTAAAAGCATTTCGAAATCTAAGGAGACGCGACGAAAAGGGTTTTTTGGTCGACCGGTTGCCCGGGACTGGACACGCGTACCCGTCGTGCCTATTAAAAGAATTAAACGCAGAAATTAAAATCCTCGCCAGAGGCGTAAAAGGGTCCACTAATAGAAAGAGAAAGGGTCAAAGGGTATAATCAAAAGGTGATAGCGGTCGCAATGGAAAGAAAAGGGAAGCCACGCTTGAAACAATTTTAAGCGGCTTAAAATCGAGCGTCGCATTTTACTTTATCGTCATCATAAACGTCCCCACGGATTTATATTTATATACATATAAAGGTTGCGAGCCTCCTTCGTTCTTTTAGGCGCGGTCCTTTGTTTTGTTTTCAGCACTTTCCGCCCCCCTCCCCCTGTCTTTTATCATCACCGCCCTACTCTCCTTACTTACCCTCTTACGGTGGAATAGAGTAAACGGAGAGGACAGTCCTTCGGGTTGACCCTCCTCCTCCCTTGGTAGGCATTAAGCAACCCTCGACGTCTCCAACCCTAGTTTGTTTTTCTTTCATTAATTCCAGAACGCGAAACGTAACCAACTTAAAAACTAATAAATAATCCCACTGAAGTCGTCCGCTGCCTCTGTTTCCCATTTCTTCCCTTATACTCGCAATCAGTCTGACTTGACTTGATCCACCTTTCCTGCCTTATATATTCATCCCTTTATCCCAACCAGGTGTCATCCTTTCCCTGGATCCTCATTTCTTTCTGCTTCTTACTCCAGACACAGTTGCCCCAAGCTAAGGGTAGCCCACAGGGGCATTTAATTGCTGGAAATATGTCTTGGTCCCAGATACCATAGCCGTCGCATTGACCAAATTACTCGGGAATGCTAATCCTGGAGGGCCGTAACATGTAAATCCTCCGAGTTTACGGGATGCTCTAGTTCCGTTCCTGCCACTCATCTCGTTTCCTCGTTAAATACTGCCAACGGCGCGAATACCAAAATGATGGTTCGGGCTGCGGTCCTGGCTGCGCCATGATCGCGACCAATCGCGACCTGAAGGCGATTGCGAATACGCTGGGCAACGCGAGCGCAGTGGCGCCAGGCCAGGAGTCCGCGCCAGGCTGGGATAAATTGGAAAAAAGTTTACAGGGAGAAATCCATTCGCTGCCCCCCCTCGCTGGCCCCCCTCGCTGGCCCTTCCCTTTTGTTTTCACTTCAAGCGAACACACACCTGCAGCAACGGACTTGCGTGAGTCTTTATTCGAGGAATCGTGTAGTAAAGCTGGCTAGTCGCACGGGAGTCGAGCAGCCACCTACAAGCTGTGGCAATAAAAGGGATTTATCGATGCCACAAAATGGCGGCTCCTCGCCTGCCCTCTCGCGGTCGTACTTCATTTTGCCGATATTAAATGCTGTAAATTCAGGCCGCACGCCACCTCCGCGTCTAGAAACCTGGACGGGGCGCGGTTACAAGGAAAAGTATAGCGAAAGAAAGTAAAGTCTGTCTCTCTTTCACTTTATACCTTCAACTTTACCCAAAATATATATTCCCAATATCCGCGATGTAAACTTTCTTATTTACATGATCTCATTGATTCCTAATCAGCACCCCCTTGGTAGAGCCATTCTATTCCTTCACATTTTCTCCTACCTTCTCACAGAGCCTCACGCAACTTCACTTACTGCTACCACCAACACTTTTGTTAACGGTAGTAAATATGTCGACACGGAAATATTAAATAAGAAACATCAAATCTTTATCGAAACATCTTTCTGTATAATTGTTAAAAAAAAAGAAACCCCCAATAGTACACACTCGAAAAGCCAACTTGCTAAAAAACCTTGAATAGCACGTAAACGCCGCTGCGTGGCTACACGTGTCAATGTGCTCGGAACCAAAGCCTTAGGCTTCTTCTTTTACTGAAGATAGCTATATGTATACTGACGGGATGGGCGCTATAAGCCGCGTAATAAGGGTCGTAAAAGGGAAAATTTACGATGGGTGTTTAGGTAAAAACCCAATCATACGCACATAACCTGTAACTCTCTGTAACTCTTGCGCATAAACAGCACCAGAAACTGATGGCGCATCAGACGCTGCGGAGGATGGTAGAAGGTATAGATGTCTACGTATATAGTAACACGCGCGAACGAGGAAAGAGAGGAACGGCGTAACGGTAACGTAGCCATTTTCAGTTTTATTCCCCATCAGACCATAGAGCACCGTCTGCCATCTTACGAGTAGGTATCCACAGTCTAGCAGCGCGACACGAAGCAACCGAATTTGCAATATTTCTAAGCCAGCAAATGACCAGCCAATCGTTTCGCCAGTGATTCCCCAGATTGGATCCCTTTATGCCACCAAGAGAATCCTCGAGGCTGACGACAACAGTAAACTCCAAGTATACCGTGAATCCACTTGTTCTTCTCTTTCCCTCTCGCGGAGGCACCAATGTCTCATCTTATTTGCTGTCCCGAACGATTATTAAATAGTAGTACCACTTTCATCCTATTCACGATACCTTTTGCCGCGATCTTCAGCTTCGTAGTGGAGAACAAAATTCCTTTGACATATATTCGCAGTGTAATAGCGCGCTTAGGAGGAATTTTACGAATGACAAAATTATTGATTAAGTACAGTAATTTTTTATTAACCAAACCAGCACGTGGAATGAACTTTGTTCCAGTGCTCCTAAGAAGTATATTTACGTGTTGAGTAATTTTGAGAAAAATACAGTAGCAAAATCTTAAGAGTGCTCAAAACGGTAGACAGTCACGCTGAAGGTAAATACTCGTACGTTTAATCCAATTTCGAGCTCCGTGTATAAGTTTGTCTGCTATGTATTTATGTAATTATTAGTTGAAAGTTCTATAGGGAAGTTTCAATGAAAAATTGTATCATCGTCAAACTCAGGACGGATGATCCATCGGTGAAAGTTCCAGTGCTCGTTCGTACGCCGGCGACAACGTACTTACGTCACTCGTTTCTCGCAATAGAGCCGAGTGCGATGGGATTATGTAGCGAAGTTAAATGTAGCGTATAGCGCGAGGTGAAGTACGATGGCGAAAGGGATGAGAAGGGCGTGAAGGTCTACGTGACTGAAATCGTTAAGGGCTCGCGTAGCCGGCGGGCCACTTTCCAGGAAATGTAACTGCTAGGCACCCCATTTAATTCAATGCTTCGACCAGGAGCGAACCTGACATCCATTACTACTTATCTTGCTTCGGGATCGGCTTATTAAGCGCGAGTCTTCGTATCAACGACTACTGTCCCGATATGCCCTGCCTATTTCCACTTCCTAATGCCGCATCGCCCTTTGCCTCTTAATTTTCGCAAATAGTCATTCGTTTCCGATATTGATTGAAATTACTGAAAATATCAATTTTTGAACTTTATCTTGGAGAATTCATAGGTCTGCATATTTCTTGAATGCTAATTGACGTGCAGATAGGATCTAGTTGATCATCGGTTCGAGTGTTACCCCACCGAAAGTGACGTTTCGATAATTTTGATGCAGCACCGCCTTCAGCTGCTCCGAATGTTGACTGTCGCGGGTCTCACAGACGACTTTAATATCGACACTGAATACGTCAGATATGATCCAAGCTCGCTCGTGCATGATGTCCTTTATCGAAACACCGATGCTTGCCAACATCCTGCAGAGTTCTGATATACCACCAGGTCTGTCGGATATGGTAACAGTGAATTTGAGGAGACGTCCCTCGGCAACAAGGCCTCTTTCCAAACATCTACCCAATATCGTAGTGTCGATATTACCACCGCAAAGAAGCAACACGACCCTGAGAATCACAGAATATCGACCGTAAGAAACAATTAAATAAATTATATGATAAAAATAACAAAATTCTCCTCTAACCTCTTTCCTTTAAGATCGTCGAGTTGACCAGCAAGAATAGCTGCCAGTCCCGTAGCACCGGCACCTTCGACGATGTATTTCTCATGTTCTACCAGTTTCAATATCGATATGGCAATCCATTCTTCTTTGACCACCAGCATTTTGTCAATAAGCGAATTGGCCGTAGCAAAAGCGTTGTACCCAACCATAGGTACAGCCAAACCATCAGCCAACGTTGAATGTATCTCCGTATTGACAGGGCGACCGGCAGCTCTAGCCGCTGTAAAACTTTGGCATCTCTCGGACTCCACGCCCTGGGACAAACACCAGGACCATCAAGTAAACCAGAAAAATCGTCCGTTTTCGGTATTTTGTATTTTTAACTCACTATAATTTGCACGTTTGGTTGCAAAGTTTTAACAGCCAAAGCAACCCCAGCGATCAATCCTCCGCCTCCCACAGGTACAACGACGGCGTCAACGTCCTTAACCTGTTCGACTATTTCCAAGCCCAACGTGCCTTGACCAGCCATTATGTGGGGATGATCGTAGCTAGCGAAAGAAAAGAAAATAACTTTTGAAAAGTTATTCTATCGTATACATGCATGTATATACTTTCTTTTTAATGTGACCATACCTACCCGTTTATATACACAAGACCCTTCTCCTGTCCTTGCCTCAGGGCAATGCGTTTCGCCTCTCCCATGTCCAAACCTTCGACGACCACATTGGCTCCGTATTGTCTACAGGCAGTGATTTTCATTATCGGAGCGAACACCGGCATCACCACTGTCACCGGAATTCCGAGCTTCGATCCGTGATAGCACAATGCCAAAGCGTGATTGCCCAGGGATGCGGAAATCACTCCGATTCGCTTCTGATCTTCCGTGAGCATCAACAGGGCGTACCTGGCTCCACGCTCTTTGAAACTTCCTGTCGTTTGAAGGAAGTCCTTCTTTAGGTAGAGCTCCATTCCGGTCGCGTGCGACATTTGTGAGCGCTGTTGAGGTTAGTAATAACCACTGTTATCATTCCTATTCTTATTATCACTATAGAGTGGCCAACTTTTCTAAAATACTTGGGCCAGACTCACCGTACATGCTGTGTCAACGATACCAGACTTTATTTTGTATGCAGCCAGCGTAATGTCCTCGAATGTTATTTTATGCGGATTATCTTCCATGCAGAAAGGATCCACTGGAATCTTGTTGTCCTGTTGTTAGACGTGTCAAAATGAGGTATTTTACTTATATTTTTTTATAATATTTTGCAAATTAATTAAAAATTGTATAAACATTTATACTCGTCCTACGTTATTATTCGCATAGATAATTACTTGTGTTTGAGCAGGAACGATTTCCGTCTCCATGGTCATCTTACGCAAGTCCGGAAATTCCTGAAAACTTGGTTTTTTATTCAAGTCCTTCATGTCGAAAGGCAGAACAAATAATTATTCGAACAACGCTGCAAACTATGGAAAACTTTTATCAACACTTTTCACTTGTTAGTGAACTTCCAGACGCGAACTAAGCTGTTACGCTATGAGTCAATAATTAATGTATCCGGCTAATCTCATGACCTCTGTACTCGTCACGTGAATCCAAGATATCTCATGTTACTACTGCTTTAAGAATATTATGAAATAAAAATATTTCATAGAGTCATTCTTAATCTTATATAATATTAGGCAATTTCATGTATTCGCATTTGATATAAAATTACAAAAAAAATATGCAAACATGAACCGACGGCAAAGCGTGACATTCCACATCTACGGGATCGCAATCTGAAACGCAATAATTCGTTGGACTTGGTGAACAATGGCCTGCATCCGATAATACGGCATTTCATGAAAATGCTACATGCATGCGGGCTTTGCGAATGGAAACGAGCGCCAACCGTTCCATAAAAGTGTCAACCGATCGAACCCTCGTAGATTGTCTCATACCGTTGGAAAGACACGCAAAGATTTACCTACAAGTAATAACCGTAAACTAAATGTGCCACAGTGTCGCTTGAAGAATGTTAAAGAGAAAAAAATGAAGATTTTGAAAAAGACTTACGCATGTGTCAGACATCACGATTCTTCTCATTGTCCAGAGCCGTTGATTCAATTGACATAGCGTTCACATAGCGCTTCCCAGTGAACGACTGCTCCTCTCCCATAAACGAAACTCCCTGCATCAATTCCATGATAACCTCGCAAGATAAATTCAACGGATTCTAATGTCTTTCTTTATATTCAGACGAGACTGCCGTACGGATATAAGAGATAGCAAGGCCAAATTTACGTGCGCTTAACATTCCGAAATCTATGTCCCTTTCGAACCTGCACAACCCGCTTTGCGGACATGCTGTCGGAAACAATAGCCTGTATATTAATGGTTATTAATTTTAGACAGCACGAAGAGGAAGTGCGCGTCATATCTGTCCCCCTGGATTTAGCCCTAATCTCATTCCCGTAAATCTCGGCTCAGCTTCTACCTTATCTGCCTCAGATGTTCTACCCTATAAGTAGAAGGACACACACACACATAAAGTACGTTTCCATGTTAATTCTGGTCGCTTGCTAGAAATTATCTTGCGTAAGCAATACGACGTTACTCTGTATAGCGCGCACGATACGATTTATTTCACTGATTACTTACTCTGTTTATTATTTTATATTTAATGACGTCCATAAATCTTATAAAATTCGAATATGCCACAAGTCCTTTACTGACAATGATGTTCAGTCTAGCACTGAATTGGATGGATTAGCACTTTTTGAAAATGCAGGTTAGTTTCTGATTAAGGAATCTGATGGTAACGTTACAGCCAATAGCGTCCCTAATTAAGTGCAATGGGGCCTGCAAGTGATCGTGGACCACAAAGCTGATTGTATCCAATCAAATGAGCATTACCAATCCTCTGTTCGTATAACTCACGCCCGAAAGTCTCTATCGTCTCGTTAAATTGGGTAAAGAATTCAAATTCATGAACAACACATGTTTAATTACTTTCTGTTTTTAAATCATTCTCGAATAAAATTGCTACCATGTCATAAAAAATTAAATAGCTCGCGAATGAGTTATACAATTAATAATTTATATTTTTTTTTTATGTAGTCGAAAAGCAAAAAGGCATTTATGCTGAAAATACAGCAAGTGCAAAAAAGAGCCGTTTATGCCTGCTGGTACGTTTTTTTCCAGATCAGCGAATCGATTGACAGCAGATTGAATTCAAAATTGGCAAAACCCGGCAAAACCCGGCAAAACCCGGCCACGAGTTGGATAATTTTCCTTAATATATGTACGTCGATAAAAAAGAACGGCACGGCCTATTCGGGGTCACATTTTCATTCGAGTGCATAGAGGTGCATTAGCAGGTGCATGAAAATGCACAGGCTGACTGCTCTTGCTTGTATTTGCTGGAGAACGCTGACACAAGCGCAATGGCACTTATTTGCATATGCACAGCTGCATGCACGAGCGTATGTGTAAAAACGTTTTGCGAGATTGCATTAAGGCGCGTACACAACGGGATTCTCAGAATGGGAATGACCAGCTACTGGCGAACGATTGATGCACTTTACTACGCTGAACTCTACATGCAAGATTAGCAATATCCCTGAGGGAACACTTACAGTTCCGATGGTTCTGTCGATAGTTTAATGGCCGCCACGTTGCTCGCCGTTCCGACGTGCAAATAATCGACTTTTCTACGAATATTCAGATCGCTCGCGCTAGAGAAATTAGCCACATTCACACCCGCAACACCTGCGTAGTGTTGCACCTGGGACCTGCGCAACTGCTGAATTTAGAACTTGCACCCAGAAAATACACTTTGCCCATTACTTATACGTGGGTCTATGTTGTCATTTTGCTATTGGTTCAATAAATTACGGTGATTAATGATTTTCTTACTCCGAAAGATACCCTCACTAACAATAAGCAACACTACCAGGGAGCCAGTAGTCACTACTGGTACATGCATACCACTGTATGGACAAAAAATGAAAGCTTAATATTCAATTCTTTTTCTGTGTATACCAATAGAACAAAATACAAATATAATGGTATCGAACACAAATTTTGTAACTCTCTAAATTTTATGCAAACACATTTTGCACCATTAAACATTATATTGGACTTATTGTATTCAATCCTTTTCTTTTTATTTTTTGTTTGCAAACATTTAAATATTTTGTATAATTCTTAATTGAGCTAACATTTGTAAACTGAGCTCCCGGCTCAGCTAGTAGAACTTCACGCTCCTTATTTCGTGCATCCCTACAATCGGAGATTCCAGCCTCACTCAAGGATAAATGTTGTGCACTTATCGCGAGTTACACACGTGCCCATTAAAACAATTTTAAAAAATATGAATGGTATTCATATAATTACTGTTAAAAGTCACATAAATCATTTATATTTTTGTATTATTTACATACCATTTTTTGGATCATTATTGATCTACTTAAAACCACTGCGGTTCTCAAATTGTTAACTACTGAGAATTTTGCGATAGCTAGCCAATTTATCACTGGCGAACTTCACCTTCTAAAAGACGGAAAGTCGAGTTTTCGACTCTAAACAGGTCTCATATTTTTCCTATAGCATCACTTTGGCATACGTAATAAAGTTCCTAGTCAAAAACCTGTAGAGGACATTGAGAAACTTGCCTGTGCCCTGCGAGCTAAGTAATTTACGATCAGATAAAAAGCGGAAGTTCTCGATAGTCTTTTGCAGTAGTTCCCAGTAATTCTTTCGGGTAAGGGAAGATCTTTTGATTTATACAATTTATCTTTTTTTTTTCATTATAACGATTCGCAAACAATTAACCTAATGTAAAATATAAATTCCTGAGGATCTTAAATGAATTAAATAATATTAGAGACGTGATTTAGGAAATTCTTTGTTTAATGTCAGAAAACACACGTGTTACGCAGTATGCAAGCCAAGGTATAACAAGTATGCTTATTTCGAAGGAAGGCAATTTATACGTATTATATGTTAAATTATTATAAAATCGGCTACGATTATTTGTATCCTATGTACAACGCATTTCATAATTATTTAACACGATCCGTATATTTTCAAGAGATTATAATCACTTGAATTCTCAGAGTTGTCTTATCTCTGTTATAGTCTGTTTTTTTAGTTGAAGCAAATAAAAAATCTACGATAAAGATTATTGATTCCCCATGACATTGAAATCGACACACGATTTATCATAGTTTTCAATAAGTATCGGAAGTTCTGCTATCCCGAACGATCCTTCGTCTTTCGCTTAATAGTTGCAAAAACTTTGCTCTAGGACTTCCAGGATACTTTAATTTCTCTCTGATCGAGCCTGACGCGGTGTCGATGGATTCCGTGCTGGCTGCAATATTTTCGCTCGAACTGGATGCATCGCAGGATGATTCCATTTTAGATGGGCTCTGCCGATTCCTTGCCCCTCTGGATGATCGGTCGTTATTCGTGGAGGACGGCAGAAATAAGAAACAATCGGGCGTCACGAGATCCTTTGACTCGCCTATCGAAAAGTCGCTGTACAATCTAGGACTCTGCTCCCTCGTATACGACAAGGAAGACCCTTTTTTGATAATAGGATCGCGAGATCCGTTGACATATTTTTCACGAATTTTTGAATAGGATCCTGGACTCTTTGATTTCATATAAGACATTTTAGAACTGCGATGCAATCGTGGTGGTTTCGTTGCTGCGTTACATCGACCAGGATTTGCAGCATCCATTAGATGATTGAATATCCTCTCTTCCAAATCATCGAAATTTCTATTAAAATTATTATCAATGCGGGATTCATTGTCCAATATATAGTTACGCTTATCGTGGCAATCCGACTCCTCCATATCAAGAGGCTTTGATTCTCGAGTGATCGGCAAGTCCAAGTTTCCAATGGTCGAGGACCCATCGAGACCTATCGGGCCTGTCGAATCTGTACTAGATTCTACTAAACCAGATTTAGTATCAGAAGATTCGATCTTGATACCATACTTCTCGTGAAGTAGCTTATCGTGTCGCTCGGCTCTTTCAATAGAACTTTCCAGTCGCTCGATGCCTCTCAGACAATTTTCATAGGACTCGGTGGGAATCTCAAAGTCCTCTTCCTCGAGGAACTCGTCGGTATCGTCCCTAAGACTTACCTTGCGACCTTCATAGATGACGTAATCGTCCAGGTCATTCGAATCGCAGCATTTGTACTCGCCATGCCCGAGGAACTTGCCGAAGGTATTACTGGCACTCATGTACTCATTCATAGAGTTCATGTTGCGCATAAAGGCTACAGCCTCGTCCAGGTATTCAGCGAATATATGAGCCTCCTTGTTTCCAGTCTCCTCGTCGCTGCCGACATCCCCATAACTGTCGGAGTCCCCCCTGGCTGTTTCCTCGAAAATTTCGCTTGTCGAGAATCTCACCTTCTTGTTACATTCCGACTCTCGATTGTTCGTAACAGGATGATCGGACTCCGCCGGGTCTGGACTAAACGCCATCTCCATGGATTTTTCATAAGGTGTGGAATATCCTGGAACTTTCGAGATTTTCACTTCTTGCTTTTTAAACGGGGACGAAATTTTCCTAGGGGAACCCTCCTGGGCCTCAGGAACTTTCGGAGTGTCCCGATTATCGCTCTTCTTCTTGATTATCGATTTAGGCACGGGACTCGAGTCCTTCGAAGTAGACTGCGGAGATTCGTCCTTGTGAAGCTCGGAACTTGAGAAGGATACCTTCTTCTTGGCTGTGGGAGAATTATCATCTTTCTTTTCAGAAGCAGATGTGCCTCCGTGCGCATCTGCAAGTTCAGCGTCAACCCTGGCAAGGTAGCCACTGCCAAGGATGAGAGACTTGTAGTCGTGTATCCGATTATCCTTCGTAAGAGATGGTCTCGTCCTAGGAAAGACTACAGCGTTGTCCTCGAAGTCTTGAGTCGCGTTTGACGGTTCGATTCCTTCCGTCTGACTGGAACACCTGGGAGTCTCCTTTTTGGTATGCGCGACGACGTCCGGCGGGCAAAAGTTCTCATTTCCTTCGGCGCCATCGCCTCCTTCCGACTTCATTTCCCTGTTATTATTCCCGACACTCGACTCGTTTAAATCTAAGCTGTCGTCGGAAAAGTTGGGGTCGGCATCGTGACTACTTTTACCCGTCCTCGCGACTAAGACGGGCGACTTCAATCCTGCGACGTCGGCTTTGGTTTTTGAATAGACGCCGTCCTCGACAGCCTCCCGGGCGAGTTTACCTTTCTTCGGTCTACCATCCGTCGAATTTATCTTCGCGCACCGAGGCTGCTCCGGTGGTTTCAACGAGTTAATTGTCCCAGGATTTTCAAAAGGGATGAGTTTATCACTCGCAGACATCGAACAATTCGAGTCCTGTCTCAACGGTGATTCCATGTAGAATTTTCCGGCACAGGTTGTCAGCTGTGCTCCTTTCACGGGGAGAATATAATTACATTTTCCAGGAGTGCAAACGGCTCGTCCAGGACTTAGACTCAAACTACGTCTCTTGGCACAGCGAGCATTATGATTTAGTCGCTCATTCATCGAGGACCTCCTTCGAGGAGTCCTGAAGAAATTGAGAAATCTATCCTCGCGATTATTCTCCCTTTCCATTTCCGTGCTGCTCTCCCTCGTCTCCGGGACGAAGGACGTGCCCACGGAGTTAGTGAGGATGAGAGAATTTTTCAGAGACACGTTATCCGTAAGATCCGGCAGGATCTCAATCCTGGGGCAGCTCTTACCGGAACTTTTGGGATCCTGAAAGATGTTTTCAATTCTGAAGGTCTTGCCGTCGCCTTGACTTGGTTTACTGGATATGGAAATGTCATTAAAGAACGTAGTATTGTTAAATTCTTCCGTACAGGTAGATTTCTCCGAGGCCTTCCTCAACTCAGTCTGTGCCTCGGAATCCTTTAAATCAGGCTTCATCTTCTCCGAGGTCGCAGAATCCTCGACAATAGCGATCTTTGACTCGAATGTATTAGGCGACTCAATGGTTATGCTAATCGTATCAATTGGTAACGATATGGATATTACATTCTTCTCGACGTTACGAAGAATGGGCACGCCGCAGCATTCTTGCACCTTCCGGCAACATTGACTTTTACAATTCTCACTGACGATCCTCTTCTCTTCCATCTTCTCTATTCCAGTCTGAACAGACACACCAGGAGTTTCAGGGATCCCGAGCGTGTTCGTGGAATTTTCAGTAAATTCGACGTTTCGCGTAACGCGGCGACTTTTCGCATCGGCGCAAAGATCCGACGTTTCGGCGCCAGAAAAATTACTCTCGGCGTAGTTCAGCGCGTCGTCAGACAAAATCCCAGAATCATTACGAGAGGAATCCATACCAAAGTCCTCCTCGTAATCGTCAGTGAGAGTAGCGATGTCCTTGCAGCGGATTGTTGATCTTTTATCTCTCTCGGTCAAAGTCGCCATTTCTTTTACGCGGAGAACTGGACTTGGACTGCTAGACACGCTCTCGCAATCTTCATGGAAATCTGTCAGGATGCCAATGTCCTTATGGGCGATCCGCACATCGTCGGTCAACGAAGCAGAATCCTTAACGCGGACCGTCGCTACGCTATCGGTCTGCGTGTCTACGCAGATTCTCCGACGTTTTGCCAGCATCTTCCTGGAGATCTCTTGGAGTCGCATCCTCGTAGTCGATGCCATTTTGGCATCCGAACTCTCCGGGGAGCGAAACTCGGATCCTGTTGCGGTCGCCGTGATTTCTTCGGGGTTCTTCTTACTGGAGTAAAGCCTCTGCGTTACAGCAGCAACGATTTCCGCTCTGCGATTGGATCGTTGGATCGGTGTGTGATTACGGATTGAAGTCTCTCGATCGAGAGAACCTTTCCTACGAAGTCTGTCCCTGGCTAGATTGGAAATGATGATTTGGTCCTCCTTAGAACTGCTGGAACTACTGTCCTTGCTTGTCTTTCGCTTGAGACTGTCCGAACTTTGTTTCCTCACAAAATTTTTCGCTCTTTGGACTGTACCGTTATCCTTGCAATTCTTATCAGAGTCGTTACTACCTTTCCTCTGAAGATCCTTGCCAAGACAGGATCCTACGGTACGTACCACGCTTCCAAGTTTAGCTGACTTTTGATCCTCGACTTCTTTGATGTTATTCAATTTTTTGATCTTATCAGAATTTGCTGGACGCTTTTCTAAACTCGTGTGAGACCTTTGTAACAAGTTATAAGGTAAAGGTTTCTTTTGTAGTCCCTCGACAGAGCCGAATTTCTTCGAGGTATGTAAATTTGTCGATTTTCGAGCTGGTTGTGTGATGTCAATAGAATCTTGCTTTTTCAATTTTATCTTGTTACCTTCACTCGTATAAAAGTCAGATGCTGACAAATCGTTAGGAACAGTATCGTTGCCGATGTTCTCGAATTTTGATTTTGTAGAGTCTGTTAAATTTTCAACTTTGTCACTTTCCTCTGGTTTTCCAATATGAGCCAAGTATAGGTCACTGCTAGGAACTTGATCGAAATTAGCTTGGTCCAGAAGGTCCACGTCGACCGAATGTTCCGGCACGCCGTCACTGTAAATTTCCTCGATTTGCGTCGATCGATCTTGCGAACTGTCATCCGGTTTAATCAAAACCGCCACCAGTGTTGGTATATCGACGAAGACCGATTCGTTAACCTCGTAATTGATTATTTCCGATACTTTAGCGCGGCTGTACTCGTGACTCCTGAATCCCCGTTCAGATCCCAAAACATCAAGAGATCCATATCGCCTGAGAGGCGTCGATGCGACGTCGTCTCTCGTTATCAATGATTCATTGGAATTGTACTTCCTAATAGGATAATTCGTTATCTTCCAGAACTTCCGAATCTTCTGCAAAATCGAATTGTCCTTCTGATTCTCCTTGCGATCCTCTTCAGCTTCCTCCTCACAGGACACTCGAGATTCTTCCGGACCCTGTGGACCTTTGTCCTCTTCTGTGCTTGCTTTACAGCAACAGACGATTCTATCGGCAGTCTCGACACTCTGCAAAATACAATAGCAAGTCTCGATCACCAATTTGCTAACGGTACATGACGAACGAAGTTTTTGATTAAAATATTCACAAAACTGATACCAGGAACAAGACCGGACTTGCCTTCTCGGATAGTAGGGACTTCAGTCTGGCAACTTCAGCCCTTAGCTCACGAATAATTCGTGCGACGGGATCCTCGTTGACCACTGGCCTGTTAACCACACTCTGTGCCCTCTGAGCAAATCGCAGAGTGTGCGCTGTCTCGTTGTAGCTTCCACTGGCCGGCGATATAGCTGAAATTGATAACGATCGAACCAATTAAGATCACTTTCGATATTCTCGAAGGTTCCACCAATGGGAAACCTGTTCGCCCTGGATTCTAGAAACCCAGAGTATTCATCTACAGAGATACGTATTACAATTATACCGTGTGCCAATTAGCTAGTTCTAATTACCAATAGATTCATTTATGTGCAATTACTCTAACCAAATAATCCTGTCGAGATCACGTACATGAGCAAAAAAGCTACCACCCTATTCGAACTCAACGTCGTTCCAAAAAAAAAAAAAAAAAAGTGGAAAACAGACGATACGTTGAAACGTTCTCTCTCGTATCTAATTAAGCAAACAGGAAACTACTAAATCACCACAGACAATTTTATGTTATAATTGACAAATTCTAATGGCATTAATGACAATTGAAATACAACAAATCGGGCAGTAGAAGCCCTTCAACCTAATAAATTGGAATGTCATTAGTTCATTAGTAATTAAATTATCTACCGATGCATCTGACAATTCGTTAATGTCTGCGGATAATACAAGTGTCGTCAAATGGACAGAAATCCAGACAGTCAACTGCTCGAATTTTCAAAAGAAATAAAAAACATTAACAAGTTAACATTTATTTGATGACGTCGATCATGTGCATATTTTTCCCGGAAACCGCAGACCCCCGCACAAATTCTGTGACCATCGCCAAGAAATGAAGGACACACGGTTGGCAGATTCATCGATTAGAAACTGAGGAGGGAGGTACGTAGGTTAAAACGCTGTTGAACAAGAGAAAACGCACTACGTATCGATCTTTTTCCGGTTACAGACATTCTACGAGTTATTCCCTAAGGGACGAGAGAAAGTTTCGTGTGAGTTCAGGGCGAATAGTGAATTTTCCAATAAGATTGAACGTCGGAACATTGCGGTTCAACTTCGAGGATCAATACTACCAACCGAACGAATCGTTCTCCATCAACTATTACGATAAGCTCAACTATACATGTTTGCTATTTACCAGTCCTACGCTCTCGGCGTTTTATCGAATTTTAATCGATGGATCTTAGCCGCTCTGGAAAATTATTTAAACCGATTATCTTGAAGCTCCAAGTAAAATTTCATTGCAGGATAATGTCATGAGTTACGGAGGCAAATAATTTCTTGCGACTGTCCGCCACTTATCTAGTTGGCAGAATTAATAAAGGAAAAAGAATAAATTCAGAGAAAAATATGAGAAATAAGATAAGTTGTCAAGCTCGGATTAATCCAGATTTAGTGGAAGAGAGAAATGCTCACTGGCAAGCATGATGGTCGTCGCATTTCCACCAAGAGCGTCCTTCAGTAGCCACGTGAGAGCCGAGTCCCTATAAGGGACGAATCTCCTGCCAGGTCCGCTTCCGGTGGCGCCCCTTTCCGCGAGAGCGGATATGACGTTACCAAGTGCCACCAAGCTCTTGTTTATATTCGCACCCTCCTGCAAACCACAATCAACGTGATCCTTAGATTCGGTAGTCTTGTTAGGCCGGCTCCAGGATGTAAGTCGATATGTCCGGAAGTTAGTGCCACTCGGCGAAGAGCTTCGTCCACTTTCATATGTGATTTTTATTCTGCAGGTTCCAAGTATTTTTAGCCAGATGACTCACCTTCAGTCGATGAATTCCACTGCAAGTGGCGGCGCTCTCGCTGCCCGCCAGGTCGACCAAGTGGAGTTTACTGCCCCGAGGAATATTCTGCCTCTCGGTCGGATTAGAAGGATGGCCGTTATCACCTTCCGGGGACAGGGAGACCGTGAGGAGTGCGTGGCTGCGACTGCTGCTAGGATTCTGCAGAGTCGAGGCTGTCTTCCTGGCCCTGCTTCCCTCCTCCACGTACGACATCAACGACCCCAGGGTGCGAACCGCGTGACGCGTCAGCCCTGATGAAAGGACAATATCTCGCGTTATCGCGTTATCGCGTCATCAGAATTTAATCAATCGCAAATCAATTCTCTCTGCTTACCTTGGACGTAAGGTCCCAGTCGAGGATGCTCTCTGACTCGGAGTCCACTGGAACTCGAGGAGGGCTTAAGAAGATCCCGTACACGCTCGTTATAGATTTCCAGGTAGCTGACGGCAAAGGGAAATAAAGTGAGGTGGATGGATGAGACCAATGGAATCTTCGGACTAGATCATCTCCCGTAATCGTCTACGTGAGAGAAAATCATAGCTCAATGGCAAAGCCCTAAACGGGATGTAAAGAAGTGAGGACGGAGAGCAGCACGTGCTCTCGCGTTATCCAGGTCGAGCGAAGAGTCAACTTTCCAGCTTATCCGCGCACTTTAGCGGCTTCTAAGCCAACTGATCTTCGGATAATATCTAGCTAGATACTCGCGTAAAAAAGAAATACGTACAGCGTGAAATGGCTTTACCAGAAAATGGAACCGCATTGGTACGCAGCCTTGGAGAACAGGGGTTGCGCGAACTCCGTACCGGAAATTAGAGAATCGAACGAGCACCCAACTATCGTTACAGTCTCGTGCTCGTAAGAAAGATGGTAACGTCCTAACAATCAAATTCTCCGGATCCTCTTGAGTATCGTGAAGTGTGGCGCGACCGTGTCAAGGATTTGCAATTCGCGACGGTACCTCATTAGCGTCGGGAAATTGCGCAAGAAATGCAAATACAAGTAATAAGGTAAAACGTTGAGCTCCTCGAGCCTCGAGTAAACCGAAACACGAAAAGACCGGCGCGTTAATGGAGCCGCCGTTCACCTTCCGAAAGGAGAGAAATAGCTGGCCACGCAAGGAACAAGGAGGAACAGCTCAATGTAAGCAGCAGCATAATTGCAATTAAGAGAAGAGGATGAACCTCGAATGTTATATTCTCGCGCAAGCGGGTGGTTACGTGCCAAACAAGGAGAGGGAGCACGAGAGGGTGAGAATATAAAGAGAAAATGAATGTAAGATATAGTTAGCGGAAGATGTGCCAGGAAGGCCAGAGGTGAATTCGCATCAGCCCAAGAAAACTTTCATGCGCTAGGTTAATTAACGTTAATTAACGATTCTTACACGGAACGGGAAGCCCATCGGCGTTGTCCTCGAAGTCCTTTCAATCGTACCAATGTTACAGGAGCAAACCTCATTTATTAGAAGCTTTAAACTTTTCGAGTAGCTTGCAAACCACCCCTATCCACCCCCACACACCCCCACACACCCCTATACACCTAGAAAGAGCTCCTGTGGAGCAACCACCAGCTTGTTTGTCTAGTGTCTAGCTTCTTCCGACGCACACCCATATACATGTGTATAGGTGCATCTATACCCGACACAACACCTAGTTCGTGCCTCTCGGACATTACAGGCTAACCACGCGAATAAGAATCGATTGAGCGGTGCTGCCGTTCAGAAAGAATCTGCCCATACGCGGCGCCAATCCTACGCGAATAAAACGCGCCGGTGCAGGCTGCAGTTTCGCCAGTCAAGTTAAACACGAGCTAAACCCTAAATATAGCGAGTTAACTGACCCGCGTTAACTCTCATCCATCTACTCGGAGAGCGTTTACCTTTTAGTTTCGAGGCGCAAAACGCTTCGGCAACTTCTCGAGACGTCCGTCACGACATGCAGGCTAGAACGGACGCCTCTGTTCCAGATAGAAGAGACGGAAGAACACGTGTCAACGTGGCAGACAATTACGTTCTCACCTGACACGTCAAACGTCGCCGGAAGAATGAGACATGTTTGAATTTCTTTTGTTCGATAGGCGCCCTGCCTCCTCCACCGTTGTAGACGACGCTACAATCATTTTAAAATCATGTTATCATCCATGAAACTCAATGGAGCAGAAGCTACACAGCGCAAAGACTGATTCGAGTAATAACGATGATGATGGCGTTTAATGTAATTAAGCCCCAATCCTGCGGATAGCATGCCAAACAACTCTTTCCCTCGGTATACAGCCTAAACCATCACGTCAAATCTCTGCATTACTTGTAGCTGATTGATCGATAGATCCTATGATGAGCTTTGATTCAAACTCGTATTTTCGATTACTACTCTATCATTAGGCAGTCCTGAATATTTAACGAAATGTGTATTCGGACCAACCGTTACTGATACTTATTGTTAGTCAATAATTGGCAAACCATTATATCCATGCGTTTACTAGTCACTAAGCCTTTCTTCTTATAAAATCGTGTATCCTTTCTACGCAATGATCATTATAAATATAAAATCAACGTGTAAGTGTAGATGGAAAACTTGTCCTCTTATCGTTCTCTGTTCTCAAAAGCGTTGTGTAACCAAGAACCAATTAATTGGGATTTTCGAGGGATCTTATAAGAGTCATCCCCCTCAACAGGAACATTCGGAAGAATCGAGTTACACGAGTAAGAAAGTTATACCACGTGTCCAGGATGCGAAAACAATCGCGAAGTCACGAACACGACGTATCGAATCGCACGTGGGAATCTAAATTTCGACGTTGGAACGCACAAGTGTCGATCCGAGTTAGACATAAGTTTCGATAGGTCGCCAAGCGATTAAGATTTTACAGTCAATTCTACGATCGATCCACGTGCAAAGTGGAAAATCTCCTCCTTCAGGCATTCACCGATCAAAGCGTCCCTGCTCCAAGGAACATTCAATAATATTGGAACAAGTAATGTCATCCTGAACTTGCGTTCTTAAGGGAGCTGGCACGATGACTTGTTGAAAATAGAGAACGAAAATAGTGAGCAAAGAAGTCTCCTTAGCGAGTCTCGTTAGAGACTCTAAGAGTAGCGAGAAGAGAATCCTCAAGAAGAGAGGATTCGATTGGCTTTATTCTGGAGACATTTCGCCCGAGCGCCTTCATCCGCAACCACCGGAAACCTTCCGTACCGATGCTACCGGAAATTCGTTCGAGACTTTTCTTTTCTTTTTTTCTTTTTTTTTCTCTTCTCCTATCGAACCAACCGCGGCGAAACGTTCACCGCTAATTCTATTTGCCTTATTTTTATTTTTATTTCCTCTCAGCATTTACTTTCCATGCTTAGACAACTATCGGCCAACCCCCTATTCACCCTCGCCATCCTCTACCTCTGCACCCTCTGTACCGACCACGTTTCAATTCCGTCGGATACCTCTTCTCCACGTAAACAAAGCACCCGCTCCACTCCGAGCCTTTTTTCTCCCATTATTTGAACCATTCCAACCTTGTTCATCAATCCTTTTTAGCGCTTCGCTCCTCGCCATTCTCAACCCCGTCCACCGTTGCACCACGGAATTCGCAGTTGACCTGGCGCCAGTAGTTTGCCCAATTAAATTTTATTTACTGTAAATCTACGCCTGTCTGCCTGCGCTCAAGATATGTCCAGGCTGTAGTAGCAGTTCGTACGAGGCTACGAAATCTTATATATATTTCAGGAGACAGAGCTAGAGCAGAAGGGTTTGTCTTTTTATAGATGGCAATAACATCCAGCTGTCCACCGACACCGTACCACCCTGTGGAACAGGCACGTCTTCGTCACTATCCTGGTGCCACGTGACGGGAACCACCCTGGGTGGCTGATCTCATCGGTATCGTTTCTACCTACCGCTATTGTTAATTGCGTCCTGTTCAGCATACCTTCTCGAGGTCAGATAAACGCACGGTAACCTAAGAGAAGCCACAAGAGAAGCTAAGATCCGACAACGAGAGCTTCCGCTTATTTATACGCATTCGCCTGCATCCTCGAATCGCAATGCTGCAACGCGTAACGATGCGCCATTACTTTCATTACATTGACATTGTGTACGATATATTTTCGCGTCATCTCGTTTGACCTAACCCCTTGTACCGATCACGCGATTTAACCCCAACCATGCCCGCGATTAGTTTGCTGCCGAGCCAACATTCCTATTGCTCATTATCCCCACCAGGTAAGGTAACACCGTCGACTCGAATATTCGAGAATTAACTTTGCCGACTCCCCGGGTTCCTAGAGAATTGAAATTAAATTAGTTTTTCTATGATTCCATGTACTACATTAATTTTGCATATTACTCTTGTGCTTTCAAGCTGAACAAACTGACGTACAATGGTTTACTTTGAAATCCCAAAGCCAGCATAGTCCCCCAGGGGGCTCTTTGGTCCGCATGCAAAAGCTCATGGTGGCACTTCTTTTCTTGTTTTCATTTTTTTTCCTTCCAAATTTATGATTTAGGCGCATGCGGTGTCATATCTCTTCCTTTTAAACCAACAACCTGAAATTGACGTATGCACATACGTATAAGCGGATCTGCAATGGTGTTTTGTGGAGGAATGACGTATGAAGCTTTGTTCAACTGCCAACGTGTACATACACGTGGGTGCAGTGTGCGGACCTATTGATTCGTGCTTTTTTTCTCTTTTTCGGAATTTCAATTCGCAGCTTTCAACAACTCGTCCGACGAGCATGGCCCTAGCTTTCGCGTAAATATTAATTTACTACATTTATTGGATACAACCGCGATCAATTTGCACGAACTTAGAGCTACAGCACAGCGTCTTCCGTATGGTGAAATTGTACACCTCCCTTCTTATCGGTAAGTAGATGATTTATCTTTATCATTGTTCTTAGTTCTAAACTGCGTCGTCCACGTCACTGCACAAATATACGAGACAGTTTCTAGCCGATTGGATTCAGCTCGAATCGTTAAGCTACCAATCAGCGCACTTCCATTCTTTAGAAAAGCCTGGATAATCATTTTAATTGACGGTCCGCGAGAGGTTTCGATTAACGCGCCGTGTTAATGGAATCATTGGCACTGAATCGCTTAGACGCGAAATCGCTCGTTGCCGTGGACCATTCTCTCTACACTGTCTTCGTTTTTCTTTCCAGCTCCTTCTTCACGAAGGACGAAAAAGTCTCCATCGGCAACGACTCGTCCAGCATCGACACGAGTATTTTTGCCGTCTTAATTTACTCGAGCATCTCGAGCGCGAGCATCGAATGCACAAAGTTTCCCGCTTGACCCACTCGGCGATTTTATGTCGATAACCAACGTGATTCAACCCGACTAAACTCTGGACACCAGGAAGACGATTTTCAGTAGTCAATTCTGCTTTCCCTTTTTTCTTTTTCTTTTTTTTCAACGAGCACAAACAATCCGACAAGAGAAATACGTCTTGTTTCTCATCTTTCACTCCTTCTACCAACGTTCAAAGAGTCCCTTCACTCGAGTCTTCAGCCATCTTACAATTAACCCAACGACCCTCCGACATCGATAACCTTTAACGAAAGTTTCCACACGTTTTTCTTTAGAATACTTACGAGTCTCCCAGTTACCCATAAAACAGGAGAAAAATCATGTACCAAGACTAATTGTAAGTTCTCAGGAACGTCACACTCCTTCGAGTTTCTTCTCTGCTGCTTCTGAACTTTTCTTCAAGTCGAATAAAACCGCATGTGTCTCCAGCGAAATGAAATAGCGCAGTAAATGGAGTTACGCGTAAGACAGAGAGAGGGAGAATGATTTCTCTCTGCTGGTATCAGTGACAAATTAGGTCAATGCACTGACAATGAGGACTGCAAGGCTAAATCCTTACCCGGTGCAATGTGCTTACGTCCGTCTAGGATTGCGAGTCACGAGGCACTGAGCTTAGACACATCGAGGCCACCTCACCACTTCGCCACCTCGCCACCTCGCCACCTCGCAAACTCACGACTCAACCCGCGAGCTCAGGGTTCCATCTCGCTCGCTCAGCCGCCCCTAGTAGCTCGAACATAATATTTTACTCCACGCATGGCTTCCTCGTCGCGGCTGACAGACGACGTCGAGTCTTCGATCTTATTTATCAGCCTGGTCATGAACACGTCTACCGATATTTACCTACGGCTTTTGGGTAAATGTCGCGAAGGCGCTTCCGCGTCGTGTTTTGCAAAAGCTACGAGGCAGGTACCTCCTGCTCTAAGGTGATGCTCCCGTTTTCCCGTGTCGCCGCATCCTTCGTGCGAAACCCTTGGCTAGATGCTTAGACAGCTTATCTCGGCGGTCACAGGGTGAAATCTTGAAACCTGACATTACTCGACGGTGAAGTTCGTTTGAGGAGGAGGCCGAAGGTCGAGTGAATTTTTCCGCTCCTTTTGCCGACGGACGAATTTTAAAGCAATTCCGAGGGAACGATCGTCGCCTAATTGATTTGGTGAAACGTCCGACGCGTCTGGAGGGCGCTGTGTGATTCGCTGCTCAAATAAAGAATAGCACGGAAGGAGTGTAAACCTGAAACTCAATCCGACTTGTAAATAATAGTAGATCCCATTGGACCGATAGGCGAACCTTGACCGAGAGAATTGCTACCATTTACCTGAATAGAAATATTTCTAGGTGTACTTGCATGCATGTGTACGTACTGTACACGTATCTGCCTATAGTAGACATAGATGCCGATTCTGTGTGAACGCATTAACGCCTATAACCTTGCTCACGAACTGTTCACTTTCCCACAGTTATCGAATCAGCCACACAATACCTGGCTGATTGCATCTAGCTGCAACTCATAGTGTTGAAAATAGAGAAAATGAAAAATTTAATTTCGGTCTTGTCAACAAGTAATTCAGAACACCGTTTCCCTGACTGATTAATGGAAAAATATTGAATTTGACGTGGTGCAACTTCAGGGTGCTTCGACGACCTAGGGAAAAGTGTAGCTTTGCGCTGTTGGTATTACCGATGAGTACTTGGAACAGATACGTCACAAGCTGACTCGACGCATTAAAGACTCTTGAAATTACATAGTAGAATCGAATGTTACGTGTAAGTAGAATGTGTATATGTGTGCGAATATTAGGTGTAAATTTGATTTGAAATTTATTTAAAATTGAAATTAATATCGAGATTTGACACTTTACCTGATGGACGTTTGATAGGTCCTATCATTTTTTTCTTCATTCAAAATCCGCTTAAAAAGACCCTCGCAGAGTCGGGGTGTAAGGCCAGGATCTTCCTGTATTGGGATTAATTCAATAATGTTATTTAACGTACATTATATAATAATATTAGCTGCGAATTATCAGTAGCTATTGAACTGCCGGCCGTTCTGGACATATGTAATTAGTGGTAAATGAAAGAGGCAACTGTATAGGTAATTACCTGAAAAACACTTTGCCATAATTTTACACTTAGGCCATCCAGCGATTTAATTAAACGCTGTCCTAGAAAACGATCCCAATTTACTGATTAAATTTCCCAGTAAAATCATTCCGAACGCTCGTCCAATTCCGCCCTATCCTCGTTACCAGTCCTTTAATTAGAGAGTTTGTACATTTTCCCCGCGGTTTATTATTAGTTTTATTGTTACAATAATTTTTAATTAAACCCCGGCTATTCAGATGCATGTGCATAAACGCATTTACACACGCCACGCAGATAGTCGATAGTCGATAGTCGATAGTCAGACTAACGATACCGCATTGATTTAATGCTTCCGCGAAACGTTATATTTTATCGCTAATTTACAACAAACATTCGAAAGGTCCAAAATTTCTCATAAAACGGAATCGCGACTGGAAAGCAAAAGAAAAACTGTACCTTTGGCCCCATCATGCTGTAGGTCTTCCCAGACGCACTCTGCCCGTAAGCCACAAGACAAGAATTGTAACCGACAAAGACTGCGTCGAGAACCGAATTCCCAAGCGTTTCGTAAATCTTCTCCTGGGTAGCATATTTCTCAGAATGAGGTTCGGACGAATCGAAGCAGTAGTCGAATCCGTATCTCTTGGTCCGTTCCCGACTGTCGCCAGCCTTACTCGAGGACACCTTAAGATTCGTCAGTGAGATCTCATTGGCATCTGTGTGTACCACGACCTCAGCTCCGGTCAAACTGATTTCCCTGGATTGTTATAGAACAAACAAATATTCAAATTAATTTCTCTCGACCTGCTCAATTTTAAAGAAAAACGTAGCAAGCCACATCAATAAAGTAGCTAATAAATAATTCCTATCTCTCCGTCGACTGCTTTACAATGCCTCTTCCGGGATGGCACAATTTATTTGAAGCCAACAGCGCGCGCAGCGCATCCTGTCCACCTTCGCACCAACCAGCAACGGAGAATGTTATTCTAAGACGACTTAACGCTTTGCTCGATTTTCCCAAAGACACGTTTTCGAGTTGTAAAACAAAAGTTCTTCAGCTATTTCAAGTGTACGCTCGCGTAACTTCCTTTCGCCAGTAGGCAAAGCCAAGGTCCAAGTTCGCGAACGTAAACCGGAAGTGAAGCCGTAATCGACGATTTAACAAGAGCATCGGCAACACTGTCGCGTTTCTGAACATCATCCTCCGTGCATCGGATACCACGTGCTCCAGAATCCGTACCAGCCATCAACATACATCACGAGCAAACAGCCTTTCGGGTCACCCTGTCGTGTAGGGTAGCACTTGGCGTGACAAAACAAATAAGTATTCCCTCTCTCCCACCCACCTACCCATTCCATCTATTTATCTCTTACACATAACGTAGTACTTTAACCCGACTGTTCCATCACGTCGCTCCTGAGATTACTAGCTCGCGTGATTTTATCATATTACAGGACGCTCGCAAATTCCCTATATGTATGTACGTTCATAAAGTCCTTAACAATTGTCCTTGGATACCACCTATGTTTATTACTCAAACGGATCCATTATATTCAGCCGTTCCAACAGGCGTCGTTCCGCGTAGCCCATAAATCATTTCGATTCAACCGATCCTACGGTAGCACCGAAATACCGAAATCCACGTAAGAATTCAGTTCCACTTTACATGCAAAACACAGACTAGCCAACTTTCTAATCAGTTTCGAGTCTCCGATGCAGCCACTTGCAGTGCTCAGCGCAGCAAACAGAGGCTCGATCTTTCATCAAGCAGAAAAGCCTTAGAGAAGCCAAAAGCCAAAAGCCAAAAGCTTGAACGAAGACGGGCGCCGCGTGGGTGCATCTTCCAGTGGTGTATCGCGATCTTATTATTTGAAGTTGCCTGTCGGTGTCGGTCCTTTCGTCTGCCGGCCCCTGGGGCTGTTATTCTAGAGCGGATGTCTCGCGATGTTCCTGTTGGAGTCGTTAAACTGTCGAGTCGTGTGTCATCGCTGGCCTGTGCTATTCCTACCCGGGCGACTTTTACCACGCTGGATGCGCCTCTTTGTTGGATAAACGGCTCACAATCAGAGATCGATGGACGAGAGGAGCCCTTGACGGCTTCGGCGCCACAATGATACCGGTGCCTATGTGCTTCTCAGCACCTATTGCAGGACGTCAAAAGATTCTTAGTGCAGGGGAACCACCGAAGTTATGTTTTTTTATAGGATGGTGCACCAGGTATATTACACGGTGCTCTTCTGCAAGCATTAAATCTCCTGGCTGGAAATGTGATTTAATTCCATCCTCGTGGTATTACGTGGATGTCCTGGAACCTATGCGTCTTTAGTCGAGTCTTCTTTTAGTCATTTCCGGTGATGTTTTCCGGTGACCCTGCTCGCCACTGGCTCACTTTAGGCCTTTTGCTCCTGTTCTACTTCCACCCTTCGTTTTAAATATAGACCTTGCCACCGCGTGTGAATATACCAACGTGTATCGCGAACACGCGCCGTGCGTCAATATGTGTATATATGCATGTATTTAGATAGGTGTATACATATATGTATATGCATACACACTGTGGACTGTGTTTACGGCTACCTGCGGCGGTAACCGGGAATTTCTTGAAAATCAGCACGTTCACTTACGCGTTAGCTAACCTTTATGCAGTGAATTGTCCATGGATATTGGCTGTATCGTAAGAACGCAGATCCAACGTTTGCAAGTGAATGCCAACGAGATGCAAATCTTCTGTGACTTACTGTAATACTGTAACAGTCTGCCATTGTACTGATTGCAAGCTTCATGCACACACAGCATTTCCAGAACTGGCTTGTAAAACCCTCGAGTCTATTATCCCTGACCTTCGCATATAATCCATCTACATTTCCGCACGCCTGCGTAAGACTTCAAATAGCAACGAAACAATCGCCATTTTGAAACCCTTCACATTGCAAACCGAAATTCAATCTCTTCGATCTATCATCAGATCAATCGTGCAAGACGAGTTACTTGGATCTTACTTACAGTAGCATAAGTAAGAATCTTTGAGGAGAAAAGCTTGAATTTTTTGAAACTTCTGTCGCGTCCCCCTTTTAGTCACACGGATCTCGTCCATTTCGAACTAAAGAAGATTGATGAGCCATTTCGAACGTTACCAACACCGACTTATTGTTAGCTAACCGAGGAATTTATCTGTTCCTTCTTTTTCATTTCGTAATGCCAACTTACCGCTCGGAGATCGGTCTGATTCGTACAGCAACCTTAATGTTGGCCATGTTGTCATCTCGTCATCTCGTCGAGGACAATTGACATTATTTACGTTTCTCTCGTGTTACATTGAGGGTTCCCATATCTGCCGGTTGGGAATGAAGGAAGTCATGGAAGCAAGAGTAAAAAAGATTACGTATAGAAAATACCGGGAAACTTGCATTATGGCATCGCGACGATACCGACAATCACAAAACAAAGCACGAAATCTCCTGAGGCTCGAAAAACAGAGTCAGGATTTGCAAAAGATATATTTTTCAAAGCCGACCAAAAATCGATGCATCTGAACGGCAAACGTAAAGGAAAAATGGATCGCGTGTGCGTGCACTTGGTGAGTGCACGTGTTGTACTGCTGCGATGAAAATACCCTCGAGTCGCTCCGAAGAGCGTCGCCTCCTAGTTTACCCCACCCTAAGAACAGCTGAGCTCAGGATCTTCGTAGTGGGGCCTCCGAGACCCTGTTTGCACAAACTTTTTACTCAAAACAATTGTTTAGCCGAGTTATTTATAGTAAAGGAGATCTTGTATCCACTGCCCATCTTAACGATACCCAACGACGATACTTTCTCAATCTCCAAGTGGAGGCTGGCCGAATCTTGGCTCGTTCTTCTTTCTATTCCAAAAATACCAAAAATTATACTTTCCAGTCTTGCGACATAATTTCTCAGAGATATGTCCTACCTTTTCACGGTAAATGCAGAGTTGATCGATGCCAACTGTAGGAGTCGAAAAAAAAAAAAAAAAATATCTCGCAGAGATAATTAGAGACCTGGACTCCTTTCTTATCACCGTAAACTCAATCACCTTCAGTGTTGTTACAGACGCAAGACCTGCAAACTCCTCAATGACTTATCTGTAGCGTGACGTCGTCTTCATCTAATTAGACGCTGTTCCACTCGAAGGACCAGAAACTTTTAAGCGGCCCTTTGAAGCGCCCGGATATTTTTAGGTTAAGCAGACTGACTGCATATGCACGTATACGTGAAACGTTCGAGGACTCCAAAGGATCCCTGACTTGGCTTGACTTGACTCTTAATGGAGTGACAGACATTGAAATTTACAGTGAATTTTTCTAGTCCTATTACATCGATGGGTAATACATATACATATACATATACTTGAACTAATTGTAAGCCATGTTTACTCCTCGCTCATGGCTTTCAGAACAGTAAAGTACGAGAATGACGTGCTGAGAACCTAAAAGAAAAGGAGCATACTTTTTATCTTCCCCTTTCTAGAAGTTCACCACGTTGGCGCAAATCTAGCCAAAACTTTGTTACACAATGTTAAGTGACTTACCGCGGAGAAACTCTCAAGGGACATACTGTAGAATTTAGCTGCTGTGATTCTGCTAGGTAACGTAGCTCGCATCATCAATATTCGCAGACTCTGAGTAAAGGAACTGCTGGCCCAATCGCTGCGGTAGGCAGCATCGCCGACAGCTTCGCTCTACAGTTTTATATCGAAGAGTACGTTAATTCAAGCACACCTCTCAGGTACTCGCAGTACCTGTACGTGCATACATGCCTGGTCGATTTAATCGATTTATTGCCAAAGTTAAGAAAGAACGAGGGATTTCATTTCTTTAGGAAGAAAAATGCTAAGACTCATTTACTTTGAAGTTCTTGAGGTACTACCTCGATTATCAACTCGTTTCCGCTAAAACTGAATATGAACAGCTCGAGGATTGCGGAGTTCAAAAAGGCTGAGTACTTCATCAGTCGTCCTCTGTCCTCGAGCATCTACGTACAGTAATCGGAATGAGTATTTCTCACTGTCAGATCAGAGATCGACCGACTGACTTACCGAGGTCAGCTGAAATCCTGCGAAGCAGACCAAGCCAGTGCTGGTGACAAATTGTCCCAGCGCCACTACGTTTATGATGTCCTCCAGAGCGTCGGCAAATCTGCGCCCCAAGGATACTCCCCATACGTTACGTGATATTCATTTATAAAATCCTTTAACGCAAGGTATGACCTAAGACCTATGCGCACATACAGATACTCACTTTATGGCATCTTGATGTAGCTCAATGCACTTCGCCACAAACTTATTGACGTCTGGATCATTCCTGTTCAGAGACTCTAATTTCTTTTGTAAGAGACTGAACCTCGCTGCTCCATGCATTATTACTACGAGATTGAAACTGGTGACGCCAGCTATCATGCTGCCTCCGAAAGAGCCGGCAATTATTTCAAAAATATAAATCATCTCGTAATTCGGAGACAGAGTATGGTTAAGAAAGAAGTAACCACGAAATGGCAATATTCTTTCCTCGGAGTGAAGAATATATGTCTAACGTCAATGGGAAATGAAATTCCGATAAGGACACAAAACTTTTGATCGGTTCATTATAAGAGATGCATACCTCTAGCATGGGAACGGCCATGAAGAATGCTATCGTAATTGCAACAGTAGAAATGAAATATTTGGCCAACCTAAAGGCGAAATCGCATTTTTCCTTAAGAACCTGCTTCTCCTCGTAGGATGCCGATGCCCAATCGGATCTCATTGTTTCGACCACGTATCTCATATCCTTCTGACGATACGTGTAGACCATCAATCGTAAAAGGCACAAAACGAAGGCAGATGCTATGAGCGAACATTCGGTAGCCGTGTCCATGTTTCCCCAATTGTGAACAACATCAGCCGTCACTACGATGGACATAGTGCCCGTTACGAAAAACATTAGAATCTGATGGCAGACTCTGAGGAGATACTCGTAAGATTGGCAATCTGCTGCCAGCGGCCATATCGATATTATTTGCATAGTATTCATCACTGGCTTTATAAATTGATCGTATTCCTCCCCGCCATGTAGAGGGACGATATCCATTTTTATGAATGCTTCGCAGGATTATAACTACCGGCTAAAAGTACACGGCTGAGGTTCAAATTTAATATAAATTCAATTACCGATCGTAATGACGAGACATTATCATATTTGCACATACTTATTCGAGCGAACTTGGATTTAATTTGTTGTAACGAAGTTTTCGTTTGGAAAATTCCCGATAGTACACTGTCGGTCACTTCCGGCGCGCGTGAACCTCGCGGTATTCTAGCTCCCGATTAAATATCAGAATATCGAACTTCTTATACGTGGGAAATCTGTACCTTAAACCGTACATTTCTCGAGAAAGATAATGCCTGATGTTTCAAAGTTTCTAACAATAGGGAGCAACTTTGCCGGATCGACACTTACCAGCTGTATATAGCACTGCTATTCACACAGCTGTATATTCAAAGGAGAATGTTTTAGCAGAGAAAATTCTGTTCTAGTAAGTAACTTTTCTGATGTCATTTCTCGAAATGACAGTTAAACTTTGAATGTGTATTAAGATTACCGATCAATCGATACTTACTATATATATTTAGTTAAATGGAGCGACCGACGACTTTATTATTTTTATTTAAAACATAAAAGATAGACAATGAACTTTGGACGATTAGGTCGCTTTGGAAGACCACGTTCAAACTTATAATAACTGTGCGCTCGGTAAATGTAAATGGTTTTCCTAAAAATATAAGACAGACCGTCTGCATGATTTTGGCTATTAACAATACTGTCGATCAGGAGTCAAGTTACGAGATGAATAAATCAAAATAGAATATTGCGACGACGGATTCGAATACCGCTATTATGTACGTGAAGGATTTTTTAATAATGGCGGATGTAATGTAAGATAGCTCTTACGTTTTTTTTTTTTTTTTTCAAATATTTACAAAACTGACAAAGTTCTATTTTACCTGCTGTAATAAAATTTAGAATGTCAGTTTGCAGTATTCACCGTATCATACGATATAATGTAGCATAGAAGCTGTTTCGATACCGCTTAGACAGTCATTGTTGAAACTGATAATTTCTATCATAATGTATTGTATTAATTGATAGTTTCTCATTTATTACCTCACTTATACTCACTTTGCATAGAAAGTTGTACATTTATTCATCATTTATAAATGGCTCCTCGATGCGCTGTCGATAGCATAGTATAAGCAAATGCTTAGGACGTACTACGATGGCGCCAATAGGGATTTCTGTCGCTGCTGCAGAGACCCGTCGGTAAAACTTTATTCGATTGAGGAGTTGCCTTGAGCGCACATCTAGTGGGATTGTAACAGATTGTAACGTATGGCGAATGTTCAACATTCCTTCATGTTGCTGTAAAAAGTTGCGCCGTTTATTACAATTTTTGGAAATTATTGTGAATTGAAAATGAAGGAAGAATTGTACAACGACATAATGAACACGATCCGTTCGTTTCGCGGTCTGTCCATAGATTGCGAAAGAATGCTAACAGAAAAATACAGCAGGTTAACGTCACTTTTTAGAATGTTTATTTACTTCTTGAATTCACAACAATGTATTGCTATTGGAAATTGAACTGTCTCATGAAAATCGGCAATAATAAGTACTTCGGGAATACAAAATTTATGTTATAATAGATGATTTTCTCTTTCTTTAGTATTTCGCCATATACTCTGAACAGTATACTGTCCGCGGAAGTACAGCGACGAATGAAAATATGTCATGGTAAACTTTTCAGGAGTAACAAAAACTACTTGACAAAGTAAGTACTTAATATGTCTAATTAAGTTTATACGATATGGACATTTGAGAGCAACCAAATAGAATAGAATTGACCTATTCACACTGTTATATTCTTATATATAAGTAATCAATTTTCATCAACCACAGTTATCACAAGGCTATCGAACGTGGAGAACCTGTGGGAATACTCATACGAATAGCAAAACAGCTTCAAGCCCCTCCAGCATTATTAGCACGGCATGTCTTGGAGAAACATTATGACATTGTAAAACCAAATAGTAAGAGTCGCATTGCGCCACTAAGTTATGTCTATCATATTCAATTAAAATCAAGAATTTGTATATTTTTAGCTCCGAAAGCAGAATTGAAAAAACAGTTTAAAGACACCACTCTCATAGAGGATAAAGATCTTGCATACGAAGTTTATTTGGTAATAGTCATTAGTGCACTAAAATATATCAATACTAACTATACTACTACACTAACAATATTTTTTTACAGTGTACATTATTTGATGATCAATATGGACCCATTGCAGATGCAATTGGACGGTAAGTTGCACTTGCATTTTTTTCTATTGCCAGATTACTGATTACCTATCTGCCTATCTGTGCAGCTCTGTGGGTCAAAAATATGAAGCACTCCTACAAACTTATATGACTGAGAGAAATATAGCTTTTCATGATGAAGAGCATCTACGACAAAAGGGCTATGACAAAACCCCAGACGTTAAACTGGAAGTACCAATTGCCGTGAATGGCTTCGTTATCAATTGGATTGAATCGAAAGCGCGTTTCGGTAGTGCCGATATGCACAAAAAATATATCAAAGACCAATTCTCAAGTTACTGGAATCGTTTCGGACCAGGGCTAGTGATTTACTGGTTTGGTTTTCTTGACACGTTGATTCAACCTAACGAAAAGAATTTCATCATCATGGATCACTTTCCAGAAAATATTGCCTACATGAATCCTAGTTCCATCAAGCCCTTGCAATGAATATCTGTATGTAGCACTACTATAACTATACTTTGTACAACTTCCCTACTACCTCCTATACAGTACAAAAAATTATTTCCTCAACGTCGACGTAATCCAAAAAAATGATTTCAATCTACATATACATCATCCAGCTCTTTCTTTACTGAATTGCAAATAGAAATACACTCGTCTGTGTCCGACAATAGCGGAAACTCATATCATGTTAGTCGCACCTACACAATTTGTAATTCAAAGTATACCGGATTATCCAGCCTAAACGTACCACTTGAACATAGTTTTACGTTAAGAATCAAATGGCCGCTGTATTTCAGACGGTCCATTCGCGCCGAATAACCCGGTATATAAAAATTTCAACGATAAGAATAAACTGAATAGCTTCCAAGAAAGTAATAAAAATTACAAAAATCCTAAGTTGTAGTTCGTCATTCCCAAGAGCTAAAAATTAAAAAGGTTATAAATATCGTAACTTTAGATCCACGACAAGCCAATATAAAGTCGATAACAACAATTTCCTAAACATCAGTTCTCTGAACACAGAAAAACCTATATATCCATTATATCAGCAACGATCGTAATAAACAACTAGCAAAAATAATGTCTTTTTGTCCGCCACAGAAATAGCTTACTCAATTTATATATTCGGCATGCGTGGAACATACCGTTTGCCATTCTTTCAAATCCGATAGCTGCCTCCACAAATACAACATTTTTAGCTACTTAACTTCGAAACATTCAAAATGTCCACAAGAGAAATAATAAGCGACAAGTTTATAATATCTAGATAACCGGCATACAATATCAATAAAAATTCGAATCACAAGCAACTATAATTATGTAATACTAGATTGCACCCAATTCATTGCACAATTATTTCACGAAAATCTCACCGAAGTCATATCGCTCGGAAGAACAACTAAAGAATAGTAAATCATTTAAGCTGAATTCCTATCAGGCGAAAGCGAACTGGTCTCTTGTATGTACCAAGGTGGTCCACTTCGCAGAGCTCAGAGCACAGGGGCCATTAATATTATACTTTTTCCTATCCCTCAAGCCTCTGACCGTAATAATAGAAATCGTGTTATTATATCCAGACTATCCTGCGTGTCTGCGACTACCACGCAGACTCCATCGGACTCGATCAAAACCACACGAAGCGACCCCACGCAAAACAGCACAGTCAAGCACAGTCAAGCACAGTCAAGCACAGTCAAGCACAGCGCAGCACAGCGACTCCTTGTTGTAAGACACTGTAGATACACACGTAACGCGTGCAGCGTGTGCTTCGTTTCCCCACTGCTGTCGCACTTTCTGCGCTCGTATGTCTGTGCATCGTTCGTATCAGTTCGTATGGTTATAGCCAACCAGACAGCCCTCATAGCATTCAAAGGCCAGTAGGCTCTCGAAGAATGTCGCCCGTCGGCGACACTCGCAGGGTGAGTCCCATTGGATAAAACAAAATTCTATAAACGTATTATCGCATCGGAGATACTCAAGGAGTGTAACTTAAAGTTTGTATCGAGCGGAGTGTCGTAATGAAGAAACTGACAACTTTGAGAGAAAACTATTGTAGGCTGTGAGACAAAACTGAAATAATTAATATCCAAGATTTATAGAGATTACTATATTTGTTTCTGTGTGATTCATATCGTTAGGCAATCCTTAACCACTTTACAAAAGTGTCGGATATCAGGTGGAAGGAGTATTTTGTTTTATATGTATACAAAAAGTAGATAATAATCCCATCGGGTGAGATCATAAATACCATTTGAATCAGACTATTCCTTTTGGTACTTATACGAGTACAGCAGAGTACAGATACAAGTTTCTGCCCTTGAAATCGTTTCCATTGGATGTTCGCCGCGACCGGGACAGAATCAAATGATGATCCAGTCAAACTGGTTACAGTGGGAGAATTTATTGTAATTGGGAATGAAATTCCAGGCTATGTAAATAAATGCATGTGCAGTCGTAGGTGCATTGTGAAATTGTGCAATCGTGATGAATCTCACTGAGCCAGTAGATTTCCTTTATTGACATTGGCAACCGTAGCTCTTTTTTGTCTGCTGGTTCTTTACGATCGCCGTAAAAGGTGCTTCATGCGTAACAGGCAAAAACATTCTAAAAAAAATTCATGAAATTGTTATAAACTCTAGGTAAGATGTCGAAAGATTCCTCGAAGAACGCGTCGCAAGCCTATCTTTCGAAACTTGCAGTACAAACTCAACTTGCAAGGTTAAGGAGGGAGGTGAGATGCTGCAACTACATTAATTTCTTCTAAATATAATTTAATATAAATGCAAGAAGTATAGATCGATCATTTTTACTATGTGTTTCAGGAGGATGAGGATCTATGGATTTCCGGGGAAGAACTGTATACAGAGGGTAGTAGCGACGAAGAAGATTCTCGGCCAAAATCCCGATATCATCGTCTACGAAATCATTTACGAGCCGGTTCCTCGTCGCCTCGAAGAAACGATATGACTCCAACGAATTCGAGTCGTTCAAACGAGCAATTCAGCACGTATTTTAAAGCCAAATCAGACGGTTCGGATATTAATTCAGGATCCAAACTAGAAGACAAACTGAAAGAAGAAACAGCGGCAGCGCGACTGCTGGACAGTGCCTCTAAACGCCTCGGGATGTCCTTAGAAAGTGACGAGGCGAATTTAAGTTCCAATGAAAATTCAACCTTGAATCTCGAGAGCGACGAGAGCGACGAGAGCGACGAGAGCGACGAGAATGACGAGAATGACGAGGGAGAGCCTGATATGGAAATTTCATGGAAACCTAGACGAGGTACAATCGTATTACCAGACCCAAGTGAGGAAATGGATACAGGGAGTACCGAAAGTAAACTGTAGTGCGCAATCATCTTAATTTGTCTCAAATTACATTTTATATGCTTGTAACTGTTATACTATGGGTAAACCGATTATCGATTATTTTAATTTCACAGTCTCGTCTCAAGACGCGCATGAACTGCACAAGTGTCTTTTTCAAACAATGTATTTGATAGCATTTGAAAGGTGATTTTCTTACTCTCTCATAGTTTATTTTCTTATTATTTATCACTATAGCTTTATGCTCTAAATATTGAATTTCACTCTCAATTAGAATGTAGTTTGTATATAATTAATCGTAGGGTCACCTGTTTACCAGAATATATGTATATTGAACAGTGCAATAATTCAAGGTCCGTTCACACTTCGATATATTTGTGGATTCCACTTTTATGTTATCCGTACTACATTATTTTCCATCTTTTCCTTAAAATTGATTTCCACCCAAAAAAAAATATATATATATATAGTCGAAGGACGTCGCTCGTTAATCTTCGAAGAAGCTGTAGCTGCTCTGAGGGAATTGCAAGTTGATTACAACAACGTTTCGGAATCCGTATTAAAATTACGTGAATGTCTGTCATCGAGAGAGAATGAGCCCGAGGGAATATTATCAATTGAAACTATTATCAATGGAAATCCTGATGAACTATTTCCTGTGAGGGAGTACCAGTCACGAAACACAAAGTGCTTGGGGGATTGCAATGCGGATGAAAGTGTTGAAACGAAGGAAACAAATATTATGAGAATGAACGAACTTGACGAGTCCATTAATGAATTGGAGAAAAGAATTGAGGTAATTTCAAAGGCAAATTAATTCACTTTCACCAATGCTGAAGGGATATTATTGATAAAACAAAGTATCGCATACGTGTAGTCATGGGAAACCAACTTTTTCTTCAAATATTGATTAAATCAAGTTGGGGTATGTTTTATGCTTGATTTAGAAAGAAGTTACAGACACTTTATATTGTCAACGACAAAATCGCAAAGAACTTGGAAAACTATTGTTACTGAGATCTCCTGAAACGGGAAGATTATTGAAGAATACAGAAGCATTTTTTCAATTGTGCCCGGAAATTAAAAACGTAACGTCAGGTACATTGTGAAAATACGAATCCTGATGGTCCATGAGCAAATTATCATTAACCGTTATAATAATTAATATAGAAAATGCGAACAATGCTCCGCTTTCCGAGATCTCTACAATAAACAATACGGACACACATGAATCAACATCTGTAAAGCTTGCCACTGAAAGGCAGCAACTAAAAAAGAAACTATCTATGCTTGAAAAAAAGAATGTTATATTTACTCAAAGGAATAAAAGGGTAACTAGCAGTGGTACATTTACTGTTAATCTATTTTTAAACCATTGCAATTGTAGAAGAAATACTTTTAGTTAGCTGCATGCTCTATGGGATCATTGGCAATAACAGACGAAGAAAAACAAAGATTGGAGAATCTTCTGACAACGGAACCGGATGATGATAAAGAAAATAGTGAATCAACAAATGGTAATAAAAAATCTCAGACAAATGCCAATCCATATTCACTCGATGGCAACAGCATAAGACAACTAAAGGAATTAGATGAAAAGCTCGCAGTAAGTAAACTGTTGTAATAAAGAAAATATAATAATTTCTAATTTTAACACTTTTAATTGTCATTCGCTTTGCTCAAGCATATTAATCCTCGCGTGTTCAAACTATCCCAAAATATGAAATGCGGAACGCATGAACGCTTGGAACACAGACTGGGCTGTATTAACCATTCATTGCAAACATTGGCAGAATCAAAATCCAAAGTATCTAATAGCTCGATGCGTGGTTAATGTATATATACATATATAACAAGTATAAAATGTTTTCACTATGAACGTGCTTTTAGGAAATATTGCCCATTTCCGAAAGCGAAATACGAAAATTGATCGAGGAATATCGCGCGGAAAGTAATAAAAAGGACCCGAAATTACAGCACGTTGCAGAAATCATAGCCAGTCCAACAGGAAATGTGGAAACTAAGTCAAACGAAAGCACGATCCCTTCATTTTCCTCTGTATCAACTATTGACACTGTAGGAGACATGTCCCAAGATATTATTGATGAACTAATCAAAGAAGCTCAAATTTCAATGCCTCTATTCCAGTCAAGGTATCAACTACCTAAGATAGCCAGTGAATATTGAATAAGTTCTGAGCGTCTTACAATAAAACGCGAAAAATTAACAGTTGACTAACACATCCCACGAAATATATTTATTTCCATTCTATTTGCAACATTCTCATGTACATTATTTTAATTGAATTGTGTGCCATTAACTATACAGGTTTCTCATTCTGTGTGTCAGTACTAATGAGATATAACACACGGGAAATCCTGGTTACATAATAACAAATCCATTCATCATACTAATATAAGGCAGTGTATCTGTTTACTTTTCTTACATCTTACATTACAGACCAGTATTCAAAAGATTACAAATAATTTATACACCCTGGTTAGTTTCATTTGCGACGTATTATTCGAAACTTGTTCTATTTTATCAGATATGATTTGTCCACTATTGCTCCATCACCGATCCTTTGTGTGCACAAAATACAAGACCCAATTTTGAGAATCTTAGAAATACTTTAGGATATAATCCAAAAATCTCTGTGTATTACGAAATTGCATCTAATGTTCAAATGGAACGTGTGTTGTATACAAATAAACATAATTCACTTAACTTTCTTAAAGTTTGTCTTTCTTCTTATTTTTATCCGACACAGTGTACTTGTCGTAGCTCTTTGTAGGGTCAAAGGGTTCCCACCTGCTAGCTGGGAAGATGTGCTTGTTTCTTTCGTACCAAGATCTGTAATTATAAATTAGAATTTTAAGTGATTTAAGAAAAGTAGACATTTCTTATCTCTCTTACGGTAAGATCACATGTGTACCTAAGCAATACTTTGCCAGCATGGGACTCCTCCGTTTCAACGGAAGCGTCGTGCATTACACGAATATCGTCATGGACATCGAAGGTGAACAAAGGACCACTTTTTCCCCTAGCCTGAAACAACAAAATCCTTTTTATATTTCAAAATATATTGACAGCTTATCTGGAAAAATTATTAGATAGATGTAAAAGTTACCTTTGTCACAATAAAATCATAAAATGTGTAATGATGTGGTAATATTAAATCCTCTTTGACGTACATCAATTGATCAGCCATTACCGTCTTAAGCTCACTGAATTCTCTTCTTAATACCTCCAGACATCGTTGGAGAAGTTGATATATTGAATTACCTGCCGACAGTACAAACTAATATCGATTAATACAGAAATTCTTTTGCACTGTATGTATAATTACTCCATGGAATCAAATTATACGATTCGAATGAGGATTATATCAATTATTCTACATAAACCTCTACCTTTTTTCATTATAACGCTTCTTCTGTGACCTGATCCATCCCAGTAACTGAAAGTAATCTCAATTTCCTCTTCCTTCAAAGCATTCTGTTTCCTAGCCCATTCTTGCCTTAACTCCTCTCTTAATCTATTTTCCTCTTCTTCTCTCTCTCTGTCTGGCAGGAAACTGGTATCTACATCAGGATTCTTCTTGATTTTTTTCACTGGTGACACAGAACTATCACTACTCTTTGATTTATTAGATTTTTCAGATTTAGCATCTGAATCCTCATCAGAGGACTGAACTTCTTCTTCATCCAGATTGAACGATAGAGCTTGTATTTGTTTCTTTTGCTTATTTTTCTCTGCCTGTTTAGCAGCCAATGCTCGTTCTTTCTCTTGCTCCTTTTCTCTTTCTTTTTGTGCTAATTTTCTCTCTCGTTCCTTAACAATATTTTCCTGTTTTGCCTTCATCTCGTTTAAAGTAACAAGACCGATCGTAGACGTTTTGAGCTGCTGTTCCACAGCATTGTAATGCGTAGCAAATTTATTTTCAATGTTATGAATTTTAAGGTCATCTTCAATTTTCTTTTTTCGCAGTTCTATCTCCTGCTGTGCAATTTCACGCTTTTTCATAAGTTGCATAGCTCTGCCGGCCTCACTGGCAGCTCCTTTATAATGTGCCATTTTTTTGTTGTTGAAAGGAAAAGTTCCTTCAGTCAATGAGCAAATGAACCTTAAACACAGACCAGAGTGTGATATAACGATAATTATACCGCATACATTAAAAGTTTTATATAAAATATTTTTAATTTGATCAATTACTACCCCTAAAACTTATGTGAGTATAGAAATTGATATTTCTATCGCCATGATATCCAATACGTACCTTTGTTATGATAAAGATATAAGCTGCTAGTATTAAATATGAGACGTTCCAAAAATACGTATTTTTAAAAAATTGAGGCTTTGCGGGTGTGAAATTATCACCTCAGTATTTAGAAAACGTTTCATTAATAGGATCTGTCAATAGTTCTTGAAAAGTTCTACATATGTATATCTTCCAGCCTCGTTCTAAGAGTTGCTTCGGGTTGCTTCAGGTTGCTTTGAGAACCAGCGGTAAATAGCGGAGAATCTCTACCTGCCAATCTGCTTTCAGCAAAGATAACCAAAAGTTTTCGTAAGTCAATATTTCCCTAGGGTCAATTTTTATAGAACGTTTAATAATTTTTCGTTAAAATCATTTTTTAAATTGCATATTTTGTACGCGTTTTCAGCAAAGATAGTATGTGAACAAATTTTGTACCGTTGGCTTGGTAATAATGCTTTATTCCTATTTGTGTGATATTCAGTGATATCCTCTTTCGTGTCCAGACCAGTCCAGACCGTCCAGACACATTAGTACATACCTTACTGTATAGATTATTTGTTTATGTTGGAGCTAATTGAAAGTATTGAAATGTAATGAATATTTTTCATGCATCGTGTCGTTTAGCTTAAACTTCATGAATTTACCCATAAAACTAATAATTCTTTGCGATGCTCCAGTTCGGTAGTGCAATGCTCCATTCTGTGCTACACAAATGCCTAGCCATTTTTTTGTGAAGAATAATGAGTGGCGTTCCTCAAGAATGTAAGTGACTTGTCAAATTACCATTATATCTATCTGATACATTATCAAGTAAACTTTAGCAAATAATAACACGAGAATGTTGTGAGCATACGTGTGCAAAGTTGATGTGTCCACTGTACTAATTTCGAAGACAGGGAAGTAGCAACATAATTAAAAAAATTTACGAATAAATAAAACATGTAAAAAACATGTAAATTATCTTCTCTTATACTTTTCTACGCTCTATTGTGCATTAAAGTATATATTTAAATATAATAATTTGTATAGTATAATATAACAATAATATAAGAATTTTCGATTTTGCAGATGAGATGGAGATTGGAACATCTGTCGAGTTGGAGGCTTGTGAAGATGAATCTGTATTGATACAAACTGTGAAGAATATAGTTCAAGAGAATGAAGAAAATGAAGAAGCTACGGAGGAATATTTTGTGGTGACAAATATCCAGAATGACCAAACTGGTGAAATAGAAGTTACTAATGCAAAAGTGATTGATACAATCAGTCATCCTGAAGAGAATTCAAATTGGACGGATATGTGCAGAGTTTGTGCTAATTTAAATGACCATCTAATCCCTATTTTTGAGGGTGAGGGTGCTGAGCATGAGCTATGTAACAAAATTCATAAGTACCTCCCTATTCATGTAAGCATAGAGATCCAGTGCCGTTTCATTTTATTATGTAAGGAGCATATATTTAATATTAATAATATTTCAGGTATCAGAAACTGATAATTTGCCACTCCAGCTGTGTTACCACTGTGCGGCAACACTTTTAGCATGGCACGAATTGGCTGAAGGATGCCTGGATGCTGAACGTCGTCTTCTTCAAATGCAAGAAGAATTTCAACATAAACAACAGGTTTGCTTTCTAAATGTTAATTACAAATATTTACAAATTCTGATGAGGTATTAATATTTGTTTCAATGGCTAGTTGAATAATGTAATTTCTTAACATAGTATTGAGACATCGATTGTACAAAATCATTTTAATATTCAGTTTCACATACAGCTTTAAGCAATCAAGGAAAAGTTTGATACTTATATTTACTATTGATGTGACAAGTTAGGTTTTCTTTACAGCCACATGATGAGCAGCAGAATCATACGAAAGGAGATCTGAATGAGGAGATAATTGTCAACGATACTGAAAGGTAAAGTTGACTTTTTTCTATTATGGAAAATTTACCATTTTTACCTAGTTTAAAATATCCCTGAAAAGTGAAATTGAAAGAGTATCAGTCATTTTATGATCAACTTTAAACGACATTTACTATCTTTTATTAGTATATAATGATCAATCCATACCAAGACAGTCATTTTATTGTTTTTCATTTGTTCAAGAGTTTTCTTTCTGCTTATGCAGCATGTTATCAAATCTATAGTCTTCCAAACACAATGTTAACCATGCTTAGACATAGATCATCAGTATTAAATACTGTTAGTTATTAAGTTATACATAGCTTTATTTATTTCATTGTCTTACCCTATGTATACACGGTTCAACATACAAGTTCAACTTATGTTTAAGATCTATATATAAAAATAAGGCAGTTATTTATTTCAATATCCCTTATTTTAAATTAAATAACTCTAATTAGGTAATGGGTAAAGATCGATTGAAACGTAAAAAAAAAACAAAAAAAAACAATATCATAACCAATAGAGGATGGGATGTGAGGCAGGTTAACTTTAAAGGTGGGTGGTCAGGGTAGAGCATTATGAGATATTTTATTATTACCTATTCAGAAGATTATATGAGTCTTGAATAAAAAATTGTTGCTTTCATCGCCAGTCAATCGGTTAGCGACTTAAGAGAACTGCATGACAAACTAATATATTCATGAAATTGTCAAAATCCGGTCATCGCCTCTTTACTTCAAATAAATGCACATCAGTAAACATACTCGTGAATATAAGCGATAATCAGAGGCATCCACTGGCACCTTGTGTTTTACTTTTGTTGTTAAAAAAACTGAATAAAATTCAGGAGATGTACACTTCTAAATATTTAGACTGGAGACATTGCAACAAAAAGTTCCAAATGGAAGTTAAGAGTCTCGTATGAAAGGAGAAACAATAAAATGAATGTGCTAAGAATGCAATAATCCATGCAGCGAAAATTGGATGAACTGCGAAAGATTTTAATATATAAACACTCGTATCTATGTCGTGTCAACGCGACAGAATGACTCGCAAAAACTGATGAACAAGACAATATTGGACGAGCCAGAAAAATGAATTTGGAATCAAGTGGTAACCTAAACTTTCCAAAAGCCTCATCGAATAACAGTTTTATTAATGCACTAACTAAAAACTTCTTATTTGGTAATGAACACCGCGCTTTGTTTAACATATATAGAAAGACCAGACGGTACACACTCCAGTGCCGATGACTCCACTGAATTAAGATCAATGAAAAGGTGACGATTTCCCTTGTGCAAATTGATTAACGGACTGTACACCACCCACCTTCTGCCTCGTCACACAACTGCAAATCTGGAGTCAAGTTTTGACTGTTTTGCAGGTCCAGTAGAGTCCAGACACCATTTAAAGTATTCCTTGACACGCAGAATATATTTTGGAAGCCGTACAAAAGCCCAAATCGACCACATGACAGAAAACTCATGATGAGAAGGGATACAGACTCGGCTTGGATAACCGTTGTGGACGCGACCCTTCACCAGGCCCCAATGATGTCTGACCCACTGGCTAGTAATGATTCTGAAATTAAACGAGACAAGTCCAATGTATCGAAAGGAGCTATCGCCAAGGGGTATACTAAATTACACACGCATACGATAGCCGTAGAGAATGATTTGAATGAGGAGCAAGAGAGAGCAAGGACCAAATGTGAAACATGCTCACAAGAATTTGATCTGGCTGGAGACTTACAAGAGCATAGTAAAGTACACAAAGTTTTAACCGACACACAAGAATCTCATCAATGTCTAGAATGCGGAAAGTGTTTCAAACTAAAAGACTCGTATCTAAGGCACATGAGAATACATACAGACGAGCGACCTTTTACCTGTCACATTTGTGGAAAACAATTCCGCGACTCTGGCGGTTTATCGAGACATCTAAAAGATGTGCACGCTAAAGTGAAAAACTTTTCCTGCGATATTTGCGGCAGGTCGTTTGCCTCCAAGGCTACCAGGGATGATCACCGTCGCACTCACACAGGAGAACGACCTTACATCTGCGACTCGTGCGGCAAGACGTTCAAATCGAAAGCGTCTCTCTACATACACAGCAAACTGCACACAGATGAATTTCCACACCCGTGTTCCTACTGTAATAAGAAATTTCGTCGAAGACAAGAAATGCTGGCACACGTCACCACTCATACCGGCGAGAAGAATTACGGATGTGACGTATGCTCAAAACGATTCCGTGTCAAATCGGAACTCGTCAGACATAAACTTATTCATTCCGAGGATAAGCCATTTGTGTGCACAAAGTGCGGCCTAGCATTTCGTCAGAAGCGCTATCTCAACAATCACATTAAGAGCAGACACATCGAATCCTTGCGAAACTGCTAGTATACGATTGTCACCCATCCTAATCCCCACAACCGATACCGCCACAAGAGGGAAGTCATTCACATCTCCTGCGTTTATTATGTTTCCAGGTTTGGCGCCCCAAGGAAGAAATCCTTTGCGGCATACCGTTCAGCTCAAATGGCACTTTTATCCAGAAATAGTCCCGCACAATTGAATCGAAAATGCGCGGATCCTGGAGAGCAGGAAGTGACTGATCCCTTAGCGCAAACCGGAGAATCTGACGAAGTTAAAGTAGAAGTGCTGAAATACGACGAGAGTAGTCTGAATTCGGTAGATGGAAGCACCGACTCACAATCAGAGTACCAACCGAAAAGTACAGGAACGCATATCCAAAGAAGAAATCCTACTCGGACAATTGCACGAAATTCTGTGATATCCAACGAGCATGTCTCGAAACGAGCTAAGACGATCCACCCTTGTGAAAAATGTGAGCGAGTTTTCAAAAGGGAATTTCATTATAAGCGGCACGTGGCAAGCTGCCACGAGAAAGTCGTGACAAGAAGCGACAGCGAGGACTGCGCCGAAAGCATTAACGCGGAATCTTCACTAAAGACCCTAAAGACCAAGCTCGTTGAAATGGACGAATCGAATGTTACTGACGAAGGAAGTGAAACTGATAATAAGAGTGTTGATTGGGAAGCAATCTGCAATAAGTCCAGAAGAAGGAGACTTCAGTCATATCCTTGCATGCACTGTGATTATACGGCTAAGAAAAAGAAGTTACTCGAATTGCACAATGTGGAACACCATCCGGAATTGTCGATTAAGAAGCAAAGTAAAAAGCCCAGGAGCATAGACAAAGAGACTGTAAAACGTGCGAGAATGGAAGTGAATGGAAGAGTCTATTATCACTGTAACGAATGTGGTAAAAATCTTTATTCTCCTTACACATTCTCTTGGCATATGAGAATTCACACTGGTGAACGTCCCTTTACTTGTCATCTTTGCGGAAAACAATTCCGCGTCAATCAGGGGTTGGCAAGACATCTGCGCGAGACTCATGCGGGTATCAAGAAGTTTCCTTGTGACATTTGCGGTCGCATGTTTTCTACAAAGCGTAACGCCGAGGATCACAGACGGATACATACTGGCGAGAGACCATACGTGTGCAACATATGTGGAAAAGCGTTTAAGCAAAAGGCTTCGCTGTTTGTGCATAATCGCACGCATACTGACTTTTTTCCATTCAAATGTAGCTATTGCGATCAAGGCTTTCGTACCAGACCACCTCTAATGGTACATATCACTAAGCACACGGGCGAGAAGCCGCATGCGTGTGACATATGTGGTCGCCGGTTCCGCATCAAATACGAACTAAAGCGACATCGTCTGATACACTTTGACGAGAAACCTTGGCAGTGCACAGACTGTGGGCTCTCTTTCCGCCAAAAGCGTTATTTAGTTAATCATAAAAAACTGAATCACAACACAATTCCTTGATTGCCTACGCACGAGTAACACCGAGTATCTCTTTTCAGGTATTCTTGTCAAGGTGCTAAACTCGTGCCAAAGTGCAGGCTGAGAAAGTTGCCCATCGAAGGAGAAACACAGCGATTAGAAGTCGTTAACTGTGGCAATAAAGTCATCGCGCTCAATAACAAGGAAAGATCTGTGAAGAAATTCAACAAAAATAAAATCATAGAAGATGAAGCGTCCAGCAAAGAGAAATTCAACAGGTCGATCGAGACTATCGACATCGAGCAGAAATCAAAAGTTCAGACCGAACCTGAGGAAGTATCGTCAAAGAGCGAGGACGAAGCGAATCTAGAAACGACGAGAGGTTTGCTCAAGGCGCCCAATGAAAAATCCAAAAAGGAGTGCAGCAAGACAGTTAAAACCCGCGTAAAACGAACGTCGGAACAGCGCGCGGAATTGGCACGTTCTCAAATATCCGCAAACGGATCTACGCACTATAAGTGTCGCGAATGCGGAAAATTCCTATCGACCGCCTATAACTTTTTGACGCATCTCACGGTGCATACGGGAGAAAGACCATACACGTGCCATATATGTGGAAAAAGTTTCAGCGCTGCTTCCGGCTTAAACAGACACGTTCGAGATGTTCATAATGGAGTAAAGAATTTCGCGTGCGACATATGCGACCGTAAACTTGCCACGAAGATTGCCAGAGACGAACATCGTAGGACCCACACTGGAGAGCGACCACACGTCTGCGAGACTTGCGGCAAGTGCTTCAAGCAAAAAGCCTCGCTTCACGTTCACAAGCGTTTTCATGCAAAGGACTTGACTTACTCGTGCTCGCTGTGCGACCGTGGCTTCCGAAGGAAGCAGGAACTCGATAAGCATATTCTCATTCACACTGGGCAAAAGCCCTACACTTGCGACATGTGCGGGAAACATTTTCGTAGCAAGGGATGTATTAGTCGACACAAGCGCACTCACGGTAGTCAGAAGCTACATCGATGCTCCGCTTGCGGGGCTGGGTTCTCGCAAGAGCGATACCTCAAGAATCACACAAGGAACATGCACAAAACTGCGCGTACTCCAACATGATACTGGACTGTTTGTTTCCAGGTTGCACGAAGAGATGATCGCCAGACAGAAAGAGGCGGATGACTTTGACGACGTGAAGATCGAGCAGGTGGAATATGTCGAGTGCGAGCAGTGCGCGGCTATGTTCGTGGACATAGCTACCCTTGTGATTCATATGAACGCTGAGCATGGCCAGCCAGTCCATTATTGTGAATTATGTAAGCTGGTCTATCGAGGAGATTTCGAGGATTTTCAGCAGCACGTAATAAGCCACGATGATGACAGCTACCCCAGGATGCGTTCGTTCAAGACGTTAGAAAGGGAACGCCAGGAGGAATCGTTCGAAGAGAAACTAAATTCCCAGGCATATTTACTTCAGGAATACAACAACCAAATTCTCGATAACGATGCAAGAGAGAAGTCATACGAGTGCGACGTATGCGGAAAGTGCTTTTCCCGAAAGCACTCACTCAAGTATCACTTGAACGAACACGAAGATACCGAGCAGACCAATTTGCCTGACGAAATAGAATTGCTGGAACGTGCTAAGCAGACAGTTTATGAGCGTGTTTCATATAAATGTAATACCTGCGAGAAAGTGATACTAACGAAGAGAGGATTTCTTCGGCACATTCGTATTCATCTGGGCAAGCGACCCTGCAAGTGCGACCATTGCGGCAAGTGTTATAGGATTGAGCAAGATTTGGCAAGACACATCAGGGACGTTCACGAGGGCTTGAAAAGATACGTCTGCGATATATGCAATCGGCCATTTGCAAATAAAGGGGCGCGAGATGATCATAGACGAATCCATACAGGGGAAAGACCATTCGCTTGCGAACATTGTCCGAAAACATTTCGTACCTTGAATTCAATCTACATTCACAATCGTACGCACACTAATTATAAACCACACAAGTGCCCTCACTGCGACAAGCATTTCCGTTGTAGACAAAGACTGAACAACCATTTAACCACGCATACTGGCGTCAAGGCGTTTTCATGCGAAATATGCGGGAAACTCTTTTCCGTAAAGGGCGAAGTCATGCGCCACCGTGCTACCCACAATCAGGATAAGCCTTACGTTTGCACTAGTTGTGGATTAAAGTTTGGTCAGAAACGATATCTCAGAACTCACATTAAACAGCATCACAAGGACCAATCAGGCTTACTGCTGGCAGAGTTAACAGAGACGCGCAACTAAACCTATATGTATTTCGCGTACATTTAAATATTAGTTGCCTTATCTTTTATATGAATCTTACAATTAGAACGAGGATCGAGATGAGCATGCAATTAAACGCGAGCTATCTCCTGGAACATAGACACTGTAAAGAAAGAAAGTATAAACGTCAAAATCCTCTGTACATTTCAATATCTCAATCAATATACGATTAAGTAAAACTTTACTACTTACCGTTATTGAAATTCTATCTATTACATCTCCCATGTCTTTCTTATACTTACAGGTTTAACGATCACGATGGCTACCACACTAGATTCTCCAATTTCACCGATTTTCGTAAAATCTACAGAGCGTCCCTCTATCCTTGTAAAAATTCTGTAAAGCCTTCTGCGACCGATACACAACGTGAACCCGTAGACAGTGGTTGCCTACCTGCCTCTAAAAATCAAATAAAGGATTCTCGAAGTAATGAAAAATCTCTCGAAGCCCTGATAAAACTCGAAAAATCAAACGCTCCAAGTAACGACGAAAAAGAGAACACCGACGTTTCTAGCCTCACAAGTTGTAATTCGGAATATCCGAGGTGCGCAACTTGCGCGAAAGTATTCGCCCAGCAAGCACTTCTGGATGAGCACGTAAACGCTGTTCACGTAATCGAAACATGTTTGAAATCAGTGAAAGATGAGAGCTCAACGGAGGAACTGGATTCACCTGAACCTCAACCTCGGCCAAGCCTTGCAGTAAATCTCTTTGAATGCAAATTATGCCACAAGAAATTTCGTCTACAGGAGAGCTATCGGACACATATGCGTACCCATACGGGAGAGAAGCCATTCACGTGTCACATATGTGGCAAACAATTTGGTCAAACAGGTAGTCTCTATTATCACTTGAAGCACGTGCACGGCGGAGTAAAAAATCACTCGTGCGACATTTGCGGAAGGAGTTTCGCTATGAAAGCTGCGATGGAGGATCATCGAAGGATTCATACCGGCGAGAGGCCATACATATGTGATTCTTGTGGGAAAACATTTAAGACGAAAGCCTCCTTGTATATACATAGTAAAACTCATACGGACGAATATCCTCACAAGTGTACCTACTGTGCTAAAGCCTTTCGATGGAGGCAACAAATGTTAGGGCACTTAACTATTCATACTGGAGAAAAGAATCATACATGCGACATTTGTGGAAAAGGCTTTGGCGTTAAGAACGATTTGACTAGACATAAACGTATTCATTCTGAAGAAAAACCTTACGCATGCCAACAATGTGGCATAAGCTTTGGACAGAAGCGATACTTGAAGAGTCATGAGCGCGCACGACACATGTAGATAAGTTACAGTTACATCAGTTATTTTATCTAAATATTGGCGGGATTTTGGATGCGAGGAGCTTGGAAGAATAATACTGATCGGAAGTAAACGCGTATACAAATACTTTATTCGAAGGCACTTTGGTTTTCACATATCCTATTTGTAAGTAGTGTAAAAGTAACAAAGTTTCATTATTTTAGGAAGAAAATAAATGGTGTTACATTCAGGAACGTTACCGCGTACATTAATTTCTACCTTAAGAATGTAAATCTTATCCTCAAATTTCTTACTTTCATTTGATTAACGATAAAAGAAAACTTTTTTGACCAATATGTCGGATAGCACGACATAAAAGACAAATATCATGTAATAATATTGGCAATTGCCTGAGAGCCCCCGCCGTTCATTTAACATGACTTACTACGTATTATTTGATTAAACATAATGGGGAACTACAAAGAAATGTTCAATTACATTGTGATAAGCAAAGATAGTCATTCATCTTGAAATTAACATCATATTCATACATGTAACTAAAAAGAAACGCATTTCAGTAATAAAACTTGAAATTATATCGAATAGGAAAATAAAATTTCTTACTTAAATGTTAAAATAATTAGAAATATTAAGTTGCTGCCGCACTTTTGACGACACATTGTCAAAAGTGTTTGAAAATCAGATGCCTCAGTATAGTTTGGACATAGATTTCTTTCCGCGGCCAATGCTCATAACAGAATTGTCATTATTTGAATTACCTTGTGAAAATTTAACGCCATTCGTATTAGGAACATTATTATTCTGCACTGATTGAGTTGGTGTAGAACGACCAGATAGAGCTTGAGAATACGAAAAACCACGAGGAGCAGCACATGCATCGTTAGATTGAGAATTACGATTTTGAGGATCGTGAAAAGGATTAAGAAAAGCTTTCTGCTCAACGTTATCTTCCACACGTTCTGTTTTAAAGTACGAGTCGAAAAAATCATCCAAAACTGTACCCAATCGTCCATCTCCATTTGCAGATGCATCCTGCTGAGCTGCGTTTGAAAAAATGTCACTAACATTGGGAATTGCCTGTGCAGCGTCTTTGAGCATTTTGTGTATGCGCGGATCAGCAGTTATAGAACTAATATTATTAATTTGTTCTTCAAACATTGCTTTCTTCTTTGCCAAGTAAGTTGATATAGTGATAAGATCTGACATGTTTGACTGCATGTCTGTTACAGTATTACTCGAAGCAATAGATTCATTATCTGCGATTATTGATTCGTTATCTGCAATACTGAGATGTTGGAAAGACTTTGCAATGTCACTCTGTCTGATTCTTCCTGGAATTGATACTTCCTCATTTAACATAGGCTTCTTCATTGCATCTATGTTCATATCACTCTTAATAGTTTCTACTATTAGATCCATGTCGTAGTCAGTTAATGAGGTTGCTACAGACTCATCATCCCTAAAGTCCTCAATGCTTTCTCTTGGAACACTGAGTTTCTCTGCCTTTGCCGGTACACGTGTCTCTTGCAAGACTGGCCCGGATCGCTAAATTATTAAAACATAACGGTCATTGAACGTACATATTTAAATCAATTCATATGAAATTAAGAATATAATTACTTTATTATTCTGTAGATTATTTGATTGTGGAGTTTTATTTTCATTCTGCAATGCTTGCCAGCGTCGTTTTTCTGCTTCTATGAAAGCCCTCTTTTCTGTTTTAGTAGCAACACTCAAACGTCTGTATACCAATTTACTTTCAGAATGCTTTAGCGGATCATAAGGTTTTACTTCAGGTTCCTTAAGGAGAAAAAAAAAACCGTTCACCTTATAAGTATTTATAATATCCCAGAATATAAATGGGATACAGTAATCTATTCAATTTCTAAGCATGCAATATAGAAATTAATTTGCCTTGTCCCAGTCTTCCTCCGTTGGTACAATATCCTTGTTTACTACATCCTCGATAGGAATAACATTTAAGTGTTGAGGAGTATCTACTTTGTACACCTTCGATAGCTCAATCGCATAATCCTGGCATATACTGAGATGAGCCTTTAATACGAATACTCTTTAGTATCATTGAATATATTGGATTATTTATCATACTATATAAAAATATAAATTATTTAGTTTTATACCTTATACTCCACCGGATCAACAATGTGAACAGCATTATAAGGACATCGAACTTTTCCAGATGCACGATGGTTTCTTTCACACTTTACAAGATGCATTGGCATCTTGTATCTACGAATCCGATGTGATGGATCATATGGACATGTTTCTAATTCTATGGATTCTCCCATGATGATGTGCAACTATAACATAATTATTAGAAGCATATCGTCATCATATTATCAATGAAAAATGTAATATTTTTCTATTTCCATACACATAAATTTTTAAATGCCGAATTATGTAGTTATTCACTGAATATTTTATTAAAATCGTAAGAAAGCGATAACTTTGAAAGCCAACTGCTTTAATTTCAAAAAAACTATCATTGACCTTCATCGTGTAAGTAAACAAAACCTTTAATAATCTTTTGAAGGATAAATGAATGTTTGAACGATAAATAAATGTAATACCAAATTCCTTACCGCAGTTAAATCGAAGCTGTATATATGTCAAATCTGGTCAAATCTATCGAACAAAGAAGATACTTCTCTTTCTTCTGGCTACCTTCGAATGAATACTCTAGAACACTCAGTCAGCACAAGTAAAGGCACGTCCGCAGTCCCTGAGATTTTCTGCCGCAATGGCAGATCCTTTGTTCTCCAACAGTCCTCGCCAGTCCTTACGGACACTATGTATAAAACGTTCTACTAGAGTGGGGAGCTGCCTCACAATCAGGCAGTCTCAGGCAGTCTCAGGCAGTCTCAGGTAACACTGATATCTACTGATGTTTTAGAACTTCCTGCCATTGTATAACTTTATTTTTTTAATGTTTTAACGGTCAATTTAAAAAAATTATTCTTACCCACTGAACGTGAAATAGAAAAATATGGTAATCCCGTGGTCAAAGAAGAGGGAACAAAATTTCGAGTAAAATAACGGAATAAATAGGGTAGGTATATAAAATAAAAAGATACACTCAAATAGAAACATTTATGTCGTCACAAATACAATCCATTGGTGGAAGACGGTCAAGCGATGGAAAGTAATCAAAATTGGTTTAGTTTAAACAAATAATACGATTCTAAATATCATTCAATGTTTTCTCGAACATATTTTCATGAAATTAACCCTCCAATCGTCATGTGGGGATCTGAAAGACCAATGATCTTTTATTTTTCGCGCCACCACTACAAACATTTGTTTTCCTAATATTTATTTATTCACAATTATTTTAAACGGTAAAACAAATTAATCTTAGTCGTATATATAAATAACAATAATTTCTCGTACAGAATACTTTTTTTGCATTGATATTTAATATATTTCATGAAAAATATGAGATGTTTGCGACTGCTGAAGGGTTAAGGGAAAGCAACAAATATTTATTTCAATGTAATAAAATTTACGACCTACGCTTTCTAACAGATTTCAAAACATCTGTGTAGCGCGTGTTTCGGAATTCACTCCCGGACAAGACGCACCCTCCAAAGGTCGCTTCAAAAACATCCAGTGTGACACAAGTTAATGTCTCTTGGGCATCTTAAGGGCGACTTACAATTGGTCAAGGTTCTAAATATTATAAACTGCATCGCATCTTTTTAAATTTTTTATTCAAAAAGAGATCCGACGATGTCATAGCACTTGCAGTAAGTTTTAAAATGTCTTCATAATTTATATGCAAATGAATAGATGCTCCGTTCTTTATTTAAACATATACTTTTTAGTTATTACTGTTAATTTACGTAGAATATTAACTAAAAGTTCTATAATCTGACAATTAGCAAAAAACTTTTGACGTTGCAGTATACAACTATGGTGTGCATAAATTGGTTAGCAACAAAAAACACTTATGTAGCATTATTGAGAAGTAGTTCAATTTCCAAAACGATGACGAAGACTATTTGGAAACACTAATAAAATTGTGTACAGGTTGAACCAATATGAACTTTACCCACCTGGAATATTTCTCTTATTGGTAATAATTTCAAAAAATATTTCATACAAATCTTGTACGATATAGAGGGGGGCATAATGTGATGTTATTATTTTTTACGAGGATGGAGGGGTAAAGGAGTTTTCAAGATGACTTTCACTTTTTTAAATGGATGCTACATTTTTCTCATCGCTATGTGATAACCAATGTTGAGGCGATTTTAGCAAGCTACTATCAGTGTCATTTAAGTTCGAATGTGCTACTAAAATGAACTTACGTTACATCAGATGTTCAAAGTATCGACCATTTGCGTGACTACTACGCCAGAAAATATGAAACAACGAATTACTGCAACATGTGCTTGAATAGGTATCGATACGACGAGACGTGGACGTCATTCAGCGATAGAAATGTTGTAGCTTTGAATTTACGCAAATGATCGGCACTTTGAAGATCCGATGTAAGTTCATTTTACTACCACACTCGAACTTAAGTGACACTGATAGTAGCTTGCTAAAATCGCCTCAACAGTGGTTATCACATGGCAACGAAAAAAATGCAGCATCCTATTTAAAAAAGTGAAAATGATCTTGAAAACTCCTTTACGCCCTCATCCTCGCAAAAAATAATGACATCGCATCGTGTCCCCCTCTATACCGTACAAGATTTGTATGAAACATTTTTTGAAATCATTACGAATAAGAGAAATATTCCAGGTGGCTAAAGTTATTGGTCCTCCCTTTATTATATTTAGAATCTCGTAAAGCGTTGCGCAACTTTGCATCTACACATCTATCATTGTTTGAAATAAATTAGAAGCAGATCAATAGGATGTGCAATTTGACATTTCTAGTCTATTGTTGAATATATTGCGCAACATTTCCACTCTTTTATTAGTAAACACTTCGTGAAGGAAATTTGAATACTCGTTCGTTTTGGAGAGCTGAATAGTATAGAACGGTGTAAAATAAGCATCAACAGGATGGAGAGGTGGAAGCCAACGGGAGTAGAGCTTGACAAATATATCAGTCTTATGCCACATCGTTTCCCGTTAACAACTTTTCGTTTATTTCCCTAAAATATCGACGAATGAGCAATGGTTCGATTCCCATATCAATTCTGTTGGACGCAACAACACCTTGTGGAAATGCGCAAAGATAATCACGAAAATTGATGTCGCAATGCTGTGATAATTACGAAACTAAATTATTTTTAATCTGTGATCCACTTTCGGAACTTACGTCGCACGCTGGATATGAATAATGAAGAAGACAAACGTACGGAAATATCGGCGCAATTTACTCCCAGTATAAGTATCGCGTTTATCAAATATTTTTGTATTCTATAGCATGGAATTTTTAAAAATCGGATATTCAAATTTTTTTCATTAGTAGTGTTCGTTCATATTCTTTGATTAATAATTGAATTTGCTTTGATAAAACATAACTAATCCCTTTGGAATAAAGTTTTTTATAAAATGCATCAAGTCTTAAGCATTCAAATGTCCAGGGGTTTCGGAGAATCCAGTGAATTTGTGACAAAACGCATATGTTTTTCGTCACTCTTCTGTGCGGGATTTTTGTGTCTTCTGGGTGGGTTTTTGCTAGGTAGATTTGCTGCCGAAAGGCCAACGGTAATACAAGCGAAAAAAACAAAACTTGAACTTGCTGGCAATGGCCTTCAAAGTATTGGACACATACAAGATTTTCTCATTCGCCAACTGGCGGAAGCCTCTATTCAAGATTTTCAATCGTATGTTTTTTTTTAACATTTTTAAACAACATGTTGCACATAATTCATTTGTAATATTTTTGGAAATTCGCATGCAGAGTTTCCAGTGAAGAAGAAGCACAAAAAATCAAGAATATTCTTAATGGCTTAAGCATTATTCGAAACGCTTTTGAGACCGAATCGTGTGTTGTTGGAAATATACAGGGTTCTCGAGAATCTGGTAAATTGCTATATGTATGTTGTTTTGAGCCATGTAACAGTACAATGATTCAAAAATATTTTTAGACAGGTATATTGTTTTGTCTGTCGATAGAGACAGTAGTGAAATTGGCTTGGAATTGGCAAGAATTCTTGATAAAATTCATAAAGATTATAATTGGGAATTGCGACGGACAATCGTATTTTGTTTCCTTCTTGGATTAACGGACGTTTGTCATGAAGTATTACCCAATCATATACGCTCCAAGATTTTGGCTTACATTGCAGTTCGTGGAAAAGCTATACAAGGTAATTCAAACTTTTGTAGTATATTCTATTTACAATTATGACAATTTTATTAGAGTATACCTTTAACTTGCAGTAAACGAGCGCTTAGTTGCATCCGGATCTGATATTGTACTGTCTACCGTATCACAGGCCATGAAATTGATAGAAAGTCCCATTAATGATTATGCTGCTGCCAATGGAAAGAAAAGAATTTTTGACACGTACGAGGACGCCAACAGAATTGTATCTTTGCCGCGTTTAAAATTAGATATACCTCATGTCGTTTTATCATTTATGGTAAATGTTCTGATTCAATTTGCTATAATGTGATTCTTTTTAAATTTACCCGAGTGTTCTTAAACAGGGCTCCAAGAATACTTCACGGAATGAAGCCAATCATACAGGCAATGTCCTTGCACGTCGTAAAGCTTTAGCTCAAGTCATTGGTTTAAGTGTTTGGAAATTCTCCGAAAGTACAATCCTTTATTGGAATCCAAAAATACTGAATAAAACCGTAAACCAAGCACTGGATAGTTTGGATATACCTGCTCTTTTGAATATCAAAGGTACATGTATATTGTAAGTATATGCGTATATTATATGGTAAAGTAAATATTGTTTGTATCTTGCACAGATAATGTGAGCAAGTCGATACACAGTTTAACACAAAATGCAGAAAACCTGAATAAAAAAATTAATACAATGGAGCGATCAAAGTAAGTTGTATGATTATTTTATTATAAATTTATTTTTAATCATAATTTGAAAACAACTTTGTTTTAGACCACTGCAGGTTAGAATGATCAATGATTTATTAATGGATTTGGATCGAGCTCTTTTGTGCCCCGATACAGATTTTAACTCAAAAACTGATTTGTCCATATTTCACACTCTCATTGAAGGAACTCCTGCTCTTATCAAAACTCATTTAAATGAAATGCTGAAGTGTTATAATCTAGTAAATCAACTCTTACAAGACAAATGACGAAATTCTAATAAAATTTGGCATAAGCAATACACATAATTGCTTTGCAATAACAGAGATTTGTATTAACAATCAATGACGTTAATTATAATTATAAGAACAAAATATATGAAATTACACATAAGTATAACTAATAATTTACTCTATGACAAATAAGACATGTTAATAAAAACATTTTCATAAATACCCTTTATTATTCTATTACACAATATTGTTAAAAATTACTGGAGCCCTGCGACATTAATACTTTCATGTCTGTATTAAATGAAATCACCTTTAAAAAACCCTCAATAAACTAATGCACACTCGATGCTCCATATCTAATTTCCCTTTCAAATTGCTCAGCATTGAGTGTACCATCTATGGCTTCGCAATTTTTATTGAAGACCGAATAAGCACTTGGTTCTCCTTTCCTCTTTGGGCCTGTACGGGTATTTATCCATATCAATACCAAAAGAGACAATACGAAGTATACTGCTCCAAATTCAAATTGTACAGCTATTATGTACAATGTTGCCCAGAGCAGGAAGTATAGAAGGTAAGTCACCTGCGTGACAATAGGATTCGGTGGTGATGTTGGTGCTGCTATATCAATGCTGTCATCTGACTGGATACTTTCGACATCCTCCACATCCTGCAATCTTTCATTCTTTAATGTTAACGTTACCATTTCACCATTAATTTGGAAGCATTTATCAGCCAATAGCATGCAATTACAAGAATTATAAGCAAACAAAATGACATGTGCAATATAAATTTTATATATAACCTTACCTCGTCGGACGGTGATACAAGTTTGTCGTTCCATGTGAAAACACCTTTGAAAGAAGTTTTTGCAGTTTCTACCATTGCCTCTCTACGTTTTTTACTTCGGTATGCTGCGAGTTTTGCCTCCATTTAACGTTCAGACATTATATGTACCTATATGAGATAATTTCATATAATCGTGTCGATGAAAGATTTACATGAATGTCAGCTTTCAGCTATTTCCAATTGTACTTTAAATTGCCATCAATGTTTGCTGCATTCGTACTCACACATCAATGTCAGTGAATATCACAATCAAGGCACGTATTAAATATATTGGTGATATAATTAAGTATTAATAAAATTAATTTTTGTAAAATACGCTTAAGAGAAGCTTAAAACGAGGTTAGATTAAACTGGATTAAACCCCTGAATGGTTCGAAAAACAAAGGTATAACTCACAGGACAATTCAGTTTGCAACATGGAAAAGTTTTTTATTATGATGTGGAGGATGGCGTTGTATATCCTTTCATTTTCTATGTTAATTAAACCTAGTAGGAGGAATTAGTGAATTTAAGTGAACAGAGATATACATATATGTGAACGGTGGATACTACGGATGTACGAAAGAAATCTGACACGTCAAATCAGCGATAAATGATTATTCAGAATGGATGGTGAGGATTCAAAATCTTTATCCCTGTCCGACGTGGCTGTGACCTTCTTCGTATCAGGAATTTTTGCGACAACATTTAAAACTCTATTCGCTCCTATCGAGAGAGTGAAGTTGATACTCCAGACACAAACCAGCAGTCCTCAAATGGCACAAGAACATAAAACAGCTTACGCTGGTTTTCTAAATGCTATTGTGCGAATACCAAAAGAACAAGGATTCTTTTCCCTCTGGCGTGGAAATTTTACTAATATATGTCGATACTTTCCCACTCAATCTGTCAACTTTTCCTTGTACGATGTTTATTACGAAGGTTTAACACATCTTTTTCGACCGAAAACTAACAATAAGAAGGGTCAAGATATTCTATCATTTTTGGCTGGAGGTTCAGTCGGCTTTACTTCTTGCATCTTACTGTACCCTCTGACCTTTTGCACTACACGAATTTCCGTAGACGTTGGCGACGGTAGAATTATCAAACGCGAATTTAATAATTTACCACACTGCCTGCGAAAAGTTTATAAGACCGATGGTTACAAAGGTTTTTATCGAGGCGCAGCCTGTTCCTCCGTGGGAATGTTCATCTACAGGTTTAGTGGTTGATAATCATTAATTTCGTTCAAGTATAATCAACATACTTGCAACTTTCTATTAATCGACCGAAACCGCATTCCAGTTTAATTTAAGCATTTTCAGATAATTTACTCACGATTTTATTTACAGATCTGCATACTTTGGAATTTATACAAGTGCAAAAAGGATCTATACGAATGGCCAATTTGATTCTAATGAACGTATGCTGCATGCTCCTTTTCTTGCCTCTTTGTTATTTGGTCAATTAGCATCGTCGATATCTATGATGCTTGCTTATCCTCTGGATACCTCTGGATCCTCTGGACAAGCTATGCTCCATACTGGACAAGGCCTGGAGCTCCATGCGACATTGCGAGTGCTGGTGAGTTTATGACGAAATAAATCAATGAAAAACTCGAACGGACCTAATTATCCGAGAGGCACAGCGTCTGAAACCATGCGATTGTGTCTTACGCATCTTACGCGTAAAAAGAAATTACTTTCGCACGCGCTTTATTGTCTTTATAGTCCCATTGGTTTCTATGGAGGTATGTTTACGAACCTACTAGCATCGATATCGGGATTCCTTATCCTTGTAACCCATGATCTGGCGAAAGAATTCTATATTAAGAACAAATAGGTGAGAGTGTCGGTCGATCGTCCTTTATGCCGTTGATAATATGCCATTCCTAAATTCTGGATTCTATAACGTGTCCATAATTCAAATGAAATATGATTCGATCTCTAGACTATTCCTTTATGGAAGATGTACAAGAAAACTATAAGGAAACGTTTTTTTTATCTCCACAAAAAGGTCAGACTGATTATACGGAGTAATAAATGTTTAATCGTAATATTTGGTTTTCAATATCGAATTTCATAATCATCGAGACGAAGAAAAATGTATGCTTGCTAGCAGTAGCAAATTCAATTCATTTCAAATGATTTCTATATACATATTGATTAAAAGATCATGGTTGCGGCTTTGCATGTGTTGTTTCGAGTATATAAAAGGCATGCCTAGAACACCCGAGTTATAATCAACGAGCTTCGAGTACTCAACATCACGTTCGTAAGCTTGTGACGGAATAAGCCTTTCTGGGAATTAGTTTGGTTAATCAAATCAAGTACTACTGTGACAATTTTCAGTATTATTTTTTTTTTCGCTTGATTTTATCTTTCCATTTTAGTCAACTTGGAGAAATACTTCTATTATTATACTTAATGTCAATCATTGCTGTGTTAATAGTAAAATTATTTTAAAAAAACTCTAAAATTCATTTCAAGTGCGTCATTGGTCTTCTTATGGCTGTACACAAATATTTAACTTTTTCAATACCGTATTAAAGCTGATTATCAATCAGTCAGCGAAAGATAAACTCGTTATCACTCGTTGTCGCATTTTCCATTATACTTATTCATGAATTCTATCTTGCTACAAGGATAACGAACTTTCGTAGAATAACAGTATAGTTTTTAATATTGTGAAGAGTAGGTTGCAGTCTGTTTAGCATTACTTTACATCGGATACTTACAGGATTAGGTTAAGGTGGGAGTCCAGTCTTTAGTGTATTATAATTTCTGCCTCTTTGCACAGTGCTACAGAATCTGAGGCTTGAATTCGTTGAGACAAGTGTGCACCGAGTTTAGGCATTGATGTACAAATTTATGTGGAAAAAATCTAATTCGTTTTACGAATCTATATGCATACGTAAAATGTTCCATTATAACCTTTAAATTTTAAATATTATTCTGTCAACAGAAAATAAGTTATGTTACGTGCCTTAGAAAATAGAACACGTCGTGAGCAGCATCTATTTTAAGAGGTTCTTTAATTTATTAGTCATGAATATTCCGTAACCAATCGGTGCTTAATTTGCCGATAATTAACGAAACGATAACAAATTTATTATTGCCTAATCAATTCATACAGAATCAGAGCCTAGAAACTTACATCTTACAATTAGTAATATCTTCACCACCTGGCAATATACCTATACTAAATGAACGTGTAAATAAATTCCACTTACAATTATTAGAGAACCATTTGCTTGCCATATGCTCCATGACGTCAGATCTATCCTTATAATTCTACGATTTTTTGACATTTGACTTCTCTACATCTTATTAACAATAATTCTTCTTTTCAACAAAGACGAAGAGACTGCTATTAGATATCTTGACTTGCAAGTGTTAAAATTTCAATGAATTTTCATTAAATTCGTATCGTTCAACGTTTGCACAACGAATCAGTATACATACCTATGCAGTTTTGTATTTCCGTATCTACAATGATTAAATTCCATAAACAGATAATAACATAAGAAGATAATTATGTACGTTGACGTATCAGTAGTTTCTGAGTAACTTAAACCATTATCGTTCTATTGATATTCTAATTCAAGTGTTTACAGAGAGAAACGTAATACGGAAGCGTGAGCGGCGCCGATTCAGTAGTATTCGGTGAACCATTCGATGCAGATATGTCGCGTGCCAGCACAATTCCGAGAGCCGATTTCTCAGGCAACTCTGCCAACAGCTACGACACCGTGGATCATGAAGGACGAATGCGACGGAACAAATCTGTGGGACACTTGCCTGTGGAGAACGAAGGAAGGGTGCTTGTACTTTACACGGGCGGAACTATTGGAATGACTAGGAACGAAAGTGGAGGTACTTATGAAGGTGGATGGACAGAAAGTAATAAGACTTTCTTATAAATATTAATTGCAGTTAAAAGCTTCACGGAACATATTTCGTTAATCATTGCAATTGCAAATATAGTTAATTGGTGTTGTAATAGGGAGTTATGTAAAATGTGTCGCATTAAACGATGCGAAACTTATCTTTTATTACGGAGATCAAGTTGTGCGATAGACTATATGTATAACACGTAAAAGAAAAACAACGATGCCAAGTGTTACGGCGTATATATATATATATATACATATATGTATATTCTTTTCTTTTTAGTTCTGGTACCAACGGCAAATGCTTTTGTCAAAAACTTAAGAAAATATCCACACATGCACGACCTCCAGTACGCGGAAGAAAGGTTTGGCGCTATGGGACCACTTGTCCTGCCGTAAGTATATCGGCGTAATTTTTGAAAATTCTTCAATGCGTCAAGTTCAAGCTTCAATTCGTTTTAGAAATACTGATATTCAAAATCGCCGGGTTATTTACAACGTGCTGGAGTATTCGCCTCTACGTGATTCCAGTAACATGACCATTGACGATTGGATTCAAATAGCTAGTGACATTGAAGTATGATACGTTGAACTTTACGGTTTATCTTACTAGGTCAAGGGGTTGCTATTCTTTTTGTGTGACTTTCACAAGAATTCTTGGCAGGAATCTTACGAGCATTTCGACGGATTCGTGGTGCTTCATGGTACTGACACACTCAGTTACACAGCTTCAGCGCTGTCTTTCATGTTGGAATCCCTTGGCAAAACTGTCGTCATAACGGGCTCCCAATTGCCCATCTTTGACACACGGAGTGACGGTCTTGACAATTTTCTCGCATCTCTCGTCATTGCGGCGAATTACAATATACCGGAAGTCTGTGTCTTTTTCGGGACGCATCTAATGCGGGGCAACCGTACAAGCAAAGTTTCCACTGCCTCGTTCGAAGCATTTCATTCTCCAAATTCACCGCCTCTGGCCGATGCTGGTATCGAGATACAAGGTTGTCGTGCAATTCTCGAAAATTAACGAATAACTCGGTGAATAAGAGCACTTGTCTATGTCTCTATTGTAGTGGACTATCGAGCTATCTTTCGACCCTGTGCTTTGGAGAGATTTCACGTTCATACCATGTTAAATCGAAACGTGGGTTTGCTGCGTCTCTTTCCAAGCATCACGTCTGACCTTGTGAAAGCATTTCTACAACCACCCATAGAAGGAGTCGTATTGCAAAGTTACGGAGCAGGAAACATGCCTTCGAATCGAGCTGATATAGTAGAAGAATTTCGCAAAGCAACGGATCGAGGTGTTATCATCGTCAATATTACTCAATGTACCGAAGGCGGAGTATCGCATATCTATGAAACTGGAATATTACTTTTGGAAGCTGGTGAGATTCTTCGAGACTCCTTGGTTTCTTGTTAGCACCATTAATAATAATAAGGCTCACTAATGTATGCATTGCATGTATCTAAGGTGTTACGTCGGGCTTCGACATGACTCCAGAGGCAGCCTTGGCCAAGCTATCTTATGTATTATCAAAAACTGAATGGGACACAGAAACAAAAAGGTCTGTGATGCAGACGAGTATAAGAGGCGAATTAACAGCAGGACGGCCACCCACTTTACAGGACTGGGATCTCGTGGATGCTGTAGCGAGATCACTTCACTTGAGTTCGCCGGACGAACTTCAGGAATTGGGATCAGTCCTCTTTCCAGCTATGCTAAATGCTGCTGTAGTCAATCACGACGTTCAAAAGCTGGAATCGTTAAAAGGCTACGTAAGTAATCGAATAACTCCTTAATTGTAAGATAATTATTTATATCTGCCTTTATCCTCCACGAATTCTTTTTTCTTTTTTCCTTTTAATCTCACTGATCTTTTCAGGGCGCTGATGTTTCACAAACAAATGCTGACCGACGAACTGCTTTGCACATCGCGTGTTGCGAAGGAGATTTGCAAGTGGTTCGTTATCTATTAAAAATGGGAGCAAATGTTCACATGCAGGATAGATTTGGTCACACCCCTCTGACAGATGCCATAGATAACGATCGCCACGAGGTAAATTACGCCTAGTATGGGGAAGAAAAAAAGAAAAAAAAAAAATAAATAAATAAACGAAGATCGTCATACCTATCATAACGTTTTACATCATTCTTATAGATAATCAAAGTTCTCTTACAATGTGGCGCTCATCTTCATGGAAGTGCACGGTTGATTGGAAACAAAATGTGTATCGCGGCTGCTGCTGGAAATTTAACTCGCATTTGCTCCTTCCATATAGCGGGTGCTGATCTCTCTCAAGAAAATGTTTCAAGAGCAACAGCCTTACACTTTGCAGCGTTACATAATCACATTCCTATTGTTGAATTTTTATTAAACAATGGGGCCGACCCCAACTTGACTGATATGTTAGGTCACACACCGAGAGATCTCGCTGAGCTTGTCGGTGCAACGAATGCTTTAAAATTATTACCAGCAAGAAAATTGAGTCTTAAAAAAAATTCTATAGGAGAGGTAACGAGGGGACAAGGGGATCAAAAGCTGACTGAATGAAAGTAGTATTTCAAACATTTTTGTAAATTAGAATGAAGCCAATTTGAATGTCCCATTGTTTTGAGTATACAGTGTGCGGTGAAAGTGCATTCGTTTCTCAACATATTCTATGATATCAAGATGTGATGATCTTTCCCTGTGTTATAACGTTTTTATGCTCCATGCATCCAAATAACAGTGATGACATGTCACATAACTTGTAGTCTAGTCAATCAGGTGTAACTATACTTTAGTAACCTTCATAAATATCATGGTACCCTTTTTAAAATATAGTTTTTCTCTTTTTCGCATTCGGCAATCACTAATAATTATTATTGAAACTCTGGCATCTGCAAGACATTCTTCGAAACCTGATCGATTATACACTTTTATGTTAATATATTTTGTTATATTAGATTTTTTGGAAGTAAAGTACACGTATTCCAGGGGTTATACATATAAATATATTCTCTATGGTACAATATAATCTGTCTGTGGGATACAAATGAAACACAATTACTACTCTTTTGAACAAAGTCTTTAAACAAAGAAAAACATTATACCTAATATATCTTTATTTCTACTACTATCTCATCTGGTTTCTTTCGATTAATCTTCGTCATCGACTTTAAAAGATAATTTATATTTCTTCTTAGACTTTCGACATAGGAACTTTCATTTAATATAACAAAAAAATATTTTAATATCAATATTACTCTGTATAGGAACAATTTTTCAGACTAAAAGCATAAGATATTACATGGTTTTTGTCTTCAGTCCATTCTATAAGATTCCGTAGTTCTTTAAGAAAGTTGTTAAAAATCTTGAGGTGATGAAACATCCTGAATAAATCGACGAGCAGCCGTCGACAGTATTTCGTCCTGCGGCAACTGCATTTTGTATGGCAGTACCATTTGTCATCGCATTGAACCACCAATGGCTAAATAAATTGATATAATGTAAGTAATAAAAAATATGAATTTCGAGAAATATTTATTATAACGGGATCATACCTGGATATACCATCGATAATTTTATCAGAACTCGTAGGATCGATGGAATGACTGGCTTTCGAAACTATCGAACAAATCGCACGCTGAACACATGGAGAAATGTAATTGCTATGATACACCATATCGCTAATTGCGTCGCTAAAGGAGTTCCGTTCAATATCTTTACCCGAGCCTGAAATAAAGAGCGATAAGTGTAGTTTCATCACAAAGCGCATATGGTACGCTCAATACCTACGACGATCGTGCGAAGGATATCCTTTCACAAGAAGTGGAATCACAAAAACAGCAAGAGACGTTATCACACCAGCTATTTTTAATGCTTTAATATTGACATTCGCCAATGACGTATCATAACCCCCTTGTTGTTGTTTAGACGTCAGCGGAATTGAGAGAAATGGTATCGATAGATCCAGATCAATCTAGATTAAAAGTAAGAAATCAATCACCGCACGTAATCGTAACTCAATAATTCAAATTATCGAGGCTATGCATAATACAAAGGACACTTACTTCAATTTTATCAGAATCATGCGAATTGAAGGATAAAAAACGAGGGTTCTGGTGAAATTGTTTGTATTGAAAATCTTTCTTAAGTTTCGCATGTACAGGCCTTATTAATAACAGTGGATTCATCAAGTACACTATTAAAGGAAACGACATTAATCCAAAATTGACAATTAAATGCTTCATCTTGTTTTCTTGATCTCTCCTACATGAAAAAACATTTTTCTTTTTAATAATATTACAATGAAATATCTTAATCATGGAGTCAGTCTCATTGTCAAATTGTTAACTCTACAATAAATATACATATAATATAAGTTTTCTCTAAATTCAAAGAAAGCAATTATAAATCGAACATCTACAAGCAGGATCACAGAAGATCCTTTGCGTTAGAACCTACCGTGAAAATAATGGACGCACGAAGGACTCACCCACGAGAGAAATTGTTTACAACATAAGCGCTGAAATACTTATGGCCCCGCAACTCCTACGGCTGCTCTATGTATAATCTTCAGCCCTCCCAGAATGACGTGCAGGTTGGGCGACTCTTTGCACGTTCTATCGTTAACCACCGATTTATTAATTATATCTTTATGTTTTGCAGGGGTAATCAGAAATAGGAATCCCGGTGGCAATTTTCACTTGGAAGTGAAAGAAGGATGTATGGCATGTGCGTAAGTGCCTACGTCAGGATACATCAACTAAGACTTTCGTGTATTTTCTGGAGCAGTCTCCAGAACGAGTTCCTTTTCAACAAACTGCTGCACCCGCCATCCATGAGCGTGCAAATAGGTCGACTTGTGTTGGTACTCGTGCTCAAAGAAAATTTCGCAAGATTATTATAAATTACGTCGGAATAGTAAGCAATGTTTTTTCTGCAGTCGACTCTCCCTAAAGGAGGGCTCTGTAAGTTTGCGTTTCCCCTCAAATGCTCTCTCTCTCTCTCTCTCTCTGATCTATCTCGCTGCGAGGAGAATTCATTATCCCACTCCTTCGTCTCGCAGTGTTTTGTCTATTCTGTCTCTGTGAAACGCCCGCCTATCCGACTCTAGTGCGGACATTCCGTAAGACAGCACCATCTCCGACATGGCGCGACCAGAGCCTTGCGCGCTCCTATCTTAAGGAGAGTCGACTGTACCAATATTGTCTAGCGAATTAGCGTATTGTAATTTGCAATTCAGTAACTATAATTATTATTTGTACACTGAGCATTTGCTTTTACCTTTAAAGAAATAGGAGAGAAGTAATTTCACTGTAAATTATCTCGCACCTCGGCGCATGACATTTACTTTCAAATTTTATTCCACTCATCTGCATCCTTCTCACACGAAAGACACAAACTCATGTATCTTGACAGAAGCCTGTTTATGAATTTTACGGAAGCCATGGAACATTATCTCCATAAAAATTTATAATGTATACTGGATAGCAATCAGCGAGCCATTGGGGGATACACATAATTGAGAACTTCCTTCGCAACGAAAGTAGGATACCAGTTTTCCGGCTACTTTGAAAAAGGTTGTAAATCCTTGAAAAAAATGTCCACTGTTTTTAACCGTTTGCAATGGTATTGCGAAAGACAATTATTTCAGCTTCGACGCAACATTATTTTGGGGAGAGTACGTAGATGCCTTTGTCAGTGTATCGAATGACAAGCATGTGTACTACACTTACTTGCTCCTGCGAAAGACGCGGCGAAGACGAGGTGGCGTCGAGGCACCGTCACGCGTTGTAACATCGTCCCCTGGAAATCTGACAACGAAAGCGAAACTACCAGAGCAATTACGTCCATCGTTTGTCCATTCGAGATGATGGGTATAGTGCGTGGCTATATATGCCCTGAATTTTCTCGAGTCTTTTCAGTCGTTGCCAGTCTCTTTACGCCACGTCACGGGAATTGTCAACGGAAGACGCGGGAGAAGCCTGATTGACACTACAAAAAGTAAAGATTGCACTTATTGTTAGTAACCGGTTGGGCACTAAGGTACTGTCACTGTATACATATTGATTACAAAATGTGTAAGCTTATCACACGTCACGAATCATTGTAATAATTGTCTTATGTTACAGATGACGTGCAGCAAACTCGATGCACTGGTTTCAATTACTTTATTATTAATAGCATCGGTCGAGTGCGGTCCTAAATACGATGGAGGAGAGTAAGAATTTGTTTATTCTACAGATCGCAGGATAAATAAATAATTAAGTAACTGTACGTATTTTTGGTTGACTCTGCTTGCAGTTTCGTACCAAGTTCTTCGGGCTACATGGAGAAATCGGTAAAAAATACACAGGATCAAATTGCAATGGCGTCTCAGGTAAGAAGCGAGTCGAGCGAGTCTAAAGCATCGACCACGAAGCGCGGGAGCGCCGACGCAAACGAAATTTCTGATCGTAATCAGGAACCTCGTTTCGGATTTACTAATATTGGTGGAACGGGCACGGTAAGTGGTAACACGATGCACGATGAAACTGATTACAAGCAACTCGATCTTTACATTGTTATATTGCCATTACACATTTACATTGCAGGGTTATGGTGTCAGCAATTACGCACCAGCAAAAATAGATTTGGGTGGAGTTTTGTTAGGGGCTGTTATAGGTGTAGGCTCTATTCTTATAATTCCAAAATTGCTCTATGTGCTTTCTGGTAGTTACGGAGCGTATGCAAGAAGTAAGTTATTGTCATTACGTGTAAGGATAGATATTATTAATAAATTATGGGATTTTTCATAGGCGAAGATGGAAGTATTTCGCAGACAATGACACGTCTGGACGACAAGCTTGCCCAGTTTGGTATAGATACAACATCGTGTATGCAACGAGTTGTGTGCACGTATGCGCAACAAGCTGCTGCTGCGGTGAACAGAGTTGACAATGACGAAGATGAAGAGAAGATATCACCCTTTGACACAATAGTAAACACCATTACTACGAATCAGATGTTCCATACTGCTATGCAAGGTACAGCGGTTCAGGAAGCCGTGGAAGCCGGTAGATCAGGAAAGAGCTGTCATCGTGTGTATCACCATTGTGGATTTTCAATGGAAACCATCCTGGCGCTTCTTGCCAACGCCGCTACTGTTTTTACAACACCAACTGCACGACCAACTGCGCCTTCTGCTCCATTGTAGCATCAATAGTTTTAGGTACGCGGTATTAGCGGTAATGACTGTTTTTTTTTTTTTTTTTTTTCAATATAATTTCACGTACTATTATAAGGAATATATGCATGACCACTTACTGTACGTACCATAACAATATTATATTTCAATATTGCCTGACACGATGACTAACGAAGAGAATTTCATGTTCATCTACTACGCCGACTCCAGCAAATACATCTTGTAATCTCTTTGTTTCAACTACATACATTTTGTGTTATTAGTAAACGGATTATGTAGCAGCTACGTCAAAGTTTGACAAATATGGCAAACCTGTTTGTTGAGAATGATATTACTATAATTGTAAGGCTATTGCGCGAAAATATAATACATGTTTAATATGTATACAATTATATATGTTTATATATTTATTATGCAGCCTATATATAGAGACTAAGAAAAGTAAATATGCTTTTGTGTAAAGCAAATTTTTTTCCTCAAGTTTTCTTACGTTCAACAAACTACATTCGTCAAAAGGAATACATACATATACATATGTATTTGAGCGACTAGATTTACAATATCGTATAGTAGTATGAACATGACGATTCACACAACTCATAGATATTCGTATATCCTTCATGAGACTACAAAGTTAAATGAAACTACAAATTTTTAACAGATTAGTAGATAAATCCTACATACGCAAGTATGATTAACATATTTTAATAAAATTTTTATTGGAGAGGTCTTCGTTCCTATAGAGATAAGATTGTTTAATTTTCTAAAAAAATCCATCGAGATATGGAAAACTTGAAGCCATTTAAAAGCCAGTCCCGGATGCAATATAATTATGGGGATCTTTTAATTCAATTTCGATAAGAGCAATCTACGCAGAAAAAGAGCTCATTCCCTTATCAAGATTCTTTAACGAGCTATATAAAGTATACATACAATTACTTGATGCCTTGACGAATATTGATATTGGCCAAAATTAAAATAGTAAAATAATAAAATAAAATTGTTTAAAATCACGAAATACATATTAAAGATTTAACGTTGTAACTATAAAATTTATTATTTAAAAAATATTTATATAATCCAGCTATAACTATTCCTACGATTTACATTGTTATTCGAATGACTAATATCAAAATAGTATTCATCTTCTCTTAAATAAATTAAAAAACTCTCCGCGCATGAATTCTTCTGAAACACTTTGTAGCACCTTCGTATACATGGATCCATAAATGACAGGCTCACATATGTATGTATACATACATATATTATATAATCAAATAGTATTTATAATGTACAATATATAATATTAACCCTATGAATCGAATATACTATTTCATGTATTCGCGCCTAGGTAGAAGGAGCATAACTCCGACAGCCATCAGAATATGCCAAACGCTATGTATAATATAATAATTCTGACGAGTCTGAAGAAAGGCATAACACATCAGCGCTATAAATACCAATGCTAGACCAGCTGGTAGAAAGAGTGTCTGATAGGGTCTCGAAGGATATCGAAAGGTCTTTTTAACCCGGCATTTCATTCCCCACGAAATCATTACCAAGGCACTACCGGTTAATGCAGGCAGGAGAAATACCCAAAGTGCAGTGCGATCCGTTTCAGCGCCCATGGCGAGTGTAATGGCACCGGCCATTTGACAGAAGCCTGTGACTCTGTGACCAAAGGCTGCCATAGCCACGAGCGTCACCCAGATAGACAACAAGGCATTAAAGAAATCGCAAAATTGTAGAACACTCAGTCTCATGATACACAAACTATACACCTCCTCGCCAGCTTCGCAGGCATGATAAAACGTCGAGGACAGCATCACCGCTGTATACACGATTGCTTCCGTATAGTACTCTCGACTCAGGGCGAGATAGATCGCACCGACGAAGGCCAAGTTACTGGAGGTGAGCAGAACCAGACTGACAATTATTTTGGTCCTACCAAGCACGTACGTGTCATCGGCACAATCAAAACCACGATAATTATCGGTACAATGGCAAGCGGAAAATATAAAACCACCACTCATGTAGTGAACGCATCGTCCATTCGAATTGCATTTCGCATCGATGCACGGCGACGAGGCCACGTTGCTTTCGACTCTTGACGAGCACTCCCTCAGGCAGCTGCACTCTTGGCAGACACTGGTCAAACACTCTTCTGCGCAATCGCACTTTTCTTCTTCTTCCTCTTCTACGCAGAATGACTTCAAGCTGACGTACCATTGCCCGGGTTCCGGATACGGTATGTGAATGTACGATGGTCCAGTCTTGTTGACATATATATCCGGTGGCGTGATAGTCCTCTTGTTGTCACAACTGGCAGTATCGGTTATGGGTACATAATATCCGTGAGAGATGCAACCGACAACAATGACGTTCTTGTCTTTGACTTCTGTGTCCGGTAACCTCAAGCCTACCGACACCGTACCACCTACGTCATACACGGAACCTATTTCAAATTGCAGTACAGTCAAAGATTCGTTTGTCAAATTGTGTGGCGACGATTTGGTATCGTTACCCTGTAAATTCTCGTAATCGAATAGAAAGAAATCTGGAAACGATCTTCTGAGTAGCTTCACCAACTTAACGTCGGTCGAATTACTTTCTATGGTCTCCGTATCCAATGTTAATGACACGTTTGACGACTCCCCAGATACAAGCCGGAGTAACACATAATGGAATGAATTTATATACGGTCTGAAAGTAAATTCGCTTTCTTCCGCTCTAAATACTTTCTCAGCTAAATGCTCCAATGTCGTGACGTTTACTCCAATTGTACAATTCTTTCCACAGGTGGATTTTACAGCTAAAGTTGTGTTATAGGCTAGCTTAGATATTAAAAATTGCACCATTGCAGAATTTGAAGTGGAATCTAATTCTGCGCAGTGTTCGGTAGTAGTGCTGTCAATCACAGAAACAATGGTAGGTCGTTCAATGAATAATTCTGCTTCCAATACAGTATCGCAGGAGGGTCCTATGCCTGAAAAAAATGTTATCATTTAAATTAGATTTATAGATTATCAAGTACATCGTATTCATTGCTATCATGCAACGCCACATGCGTATGTATGTTTGAGATACCTTGCTGCGAAATCTGTTCTTTGTTCGGATCGGACCATGATCTAAAGGCAATAGCGTACCAATCGCCAGGGGGTGGTGCATCAACGCGAATAAGGTGCTGCGTTTCATCGCTTAAAATTTCCAAGTTGTAATAAGAGTATCTTCGTTGCAGAAGCTTGGCTGCTATTGTCGAATTGTCCGGGCGTACCAGCGGTAAGCTGCCAAATTTCAGGTAGACGGACACGTCTCTTGTTGAACAACGACCCAATCCTCCAGTCCTCTCTTCCTTGGCTACAAACCTGAAATTGCAAGGAAATAAGTGAATTTTAATTTCGTTATCACGTCTCCGCTCACCTATTGAGAATCTTTTAACGATACATACTTGAACGTAGCTGCAACGGAGTTCTGGGGAATGTTGAAGTGAACGATGGAGATGTGGCGATATGCGAAGAAATCTACAAGCACGTTGGACGGATGTTGGGATATCCTTTCCGTATCTCCAGATAATCCCAGGTGAATGATCAGGCTCCATATTAAAAATGGGGCTATCTCTCTCTTTGGCATATTCTGACTTCAATCCTCCACCACATAACAATACGAAGGCCTTTGGTCCTGCAAAGTCAAAAAAATAAAAATTAATCTGTACGTGTAACCGTAATGGACACGCACGATGCGTGCGCGATGGCACGATAGCAAAATTCCTTATAACAGTTAAAACAAGTAGAGTACTGGATGATATCATCGATAGAAATAACACAGATTCTCTTATGATTACTATTTCCTGCATTAAACAAATTTAATGGTAGAATCAGCTTTTATAATAATGCTGTGCTACATAATTGAAAATTTAAACTTCCCACGTAATCGCGTACATGCGTCACATAGATTGACCCTCCAGCAGGAACCCTACAGATAAGTAATCAGTATGGTTACATGGCTATCCAATTCCCTATATTGTTCGCCACATGAAATATGAATATTCTTATCGTAGATTTATGCTATCCCTCCATAATATAATTATTCTTCTAACGGGTTCCACGTTCACAGATGTTTGATATTAACGCGAGACTTAACCTTAGCAATAAAAGCATTTCTTAAACTTTTTGACTGTGTATAAAACACGAACGCGCTGCGTCAGACTGTACCGCACACGCTTAAAGATCTCAAAACTTCTACGACATCAATAGTAACGTGTCACGTGATATCTTTCCTTATAAAAGATAAAGTTCGCCTTTTATCACGAGATAATATAATTTAAATTAAATTGACGCCGTGAGCATCAGAACACACTGAATCGCTTTCCTATTCGCTCGATAATTTTCTGTCGCTTTGATAAAACGGATTTTATCAATCCAAAAATCTCTACCTTCGATTAACGATTAACAAATATAAGCTGAGAAGTCTTATAATATAAGAGACAATTAAAAGTATAATCTTACGTTCTTCCAAACTCACTTCAACATTGAATTACGAACATATAATTCAGCACACCAATATTAGCTCAACAACATCAATCGCATGTTGATGATCAGTACCCGTTAACTTATACATACACATCGTTGCAATAATAATGAAATGGCAATGACAATTAGTAAGCACGTGTAACAATCATCATGAGTATTTACACGTGTTCGTTAATGACCTCACCATACAGCGCTAACTTATCGCTCTAGATTTAATCCACATCAATGTATCCCCTCCACCGCGGTGACACGATCCTTTCAAATTTCAATAATGGACTAGTAATAAACAGCGATTGAATTTCCGATTGAACCAAGCCCTTTTCAGTTTCAGCGGGTGTTTCTTTTTTCTTCTCTTTTTTTTTTGTACCAACACACTTCAACGCACTCGTATTTCATTTACGGTTTCATAAGATGCTTTCGATCTGATTTAGCCGCAAGTGAAAGATGAGCGTGTCTCTGTGCGTCGGTAAAAGAAAGAGACCCGTTACATCGCTGAAAAGCCACCAGCGTAAGTTTTAAATCTCCCCGAATAACCGTGCCTAAGCAAATGTCCGCCTTTACATCATACCACACAGCGCTCAGCATACCGATACTAAAATTAATCAATAAAAGCCGAGAGCGTCACATCGTACAACAATATTTGCGTCTGCATAACATTATTGTGTCAATCAACAAAAATGCACGGTACAAGTTACGAAAAAAAAAACAAAAAGGAATTTACTTCATTCGCTTAACCAAATAAATTCATTACGTACCACGTTGGGTACTTGAGATTTCTGCTAGTGGTGACACCCAAAAAGGAAGAGTAGCCGCGAAACGATGCAATCAACCGGAAAAGATATGAGAACACGTAACACTATTTATTGATCGAGAATAACCCGCGATTCATTGCCATGTCGCTGTGCTTGGACGATAAGGTCGACTGATACGTACTCCTGCTTCTAGTGTCGAATGGCTTCTCACTCATTTAATTATAGTGATTCCTCTCCGCATAGTGCATACGTATAATCATTCTCTTACAGACCGGACGTTCCAATCTCACTCGAAGACATCGGTCACGCGGTCAGGGTACTTATCTTTCACGAGGTATTCCCGGAGACTCGGCTCCGGGAAACAAGACGTTTATTGCTGCTCCAGTTTTCCGCAAAGCATATGCGTATACACATGTATATTATGTAACTTCCAATGTACATACACGGCGACACGTGTACGCAGGAACGGTAGCAGTGAATCAGATGAGAATTCGTCCAGTGGCATTTTGGAAATTGCTAAGTATATTTTCAATACTTTCTAATAATACTGGAACCTTGTGCGGTCATTAAAACACGTGTAACAGATCAGTGGGAATCATTTATTTCTATTGAAAAAAATCAACGAAGAAATGCAGCGATTAGTATTATAATTGAAAAGAAGTTTTTCATATTTAAGAAAATCGATTGGTGTTTCCAAAAAAAAAAAGTATGTTAAAAAATAAGTAACAGCTGTATAATGAAGTACAAATATTCTTTTTTTTTTGTGAATAGTATCAGATTAAATATATAAAATATAATATTTCCTCATAAATAACCATAAGCGTTAATATAATTTCTTATCTCATTGACATTCTTGTAATATCTTATAATAATCTCATTATACTCCTAGATAGTCGGCTGATCTTTCAATTAATATAAAACTCACCAGTAACCGAATTGCTTTGTTCTTACTTATAGAAATGAATTCATGTGCTAAAACTCCCAGGAATCCAACCATCTTAAGTAATGCATTGGGCTTTCAGCATCCAATGCCGATGGTCCATCCATGCCATATGCCAAAGGCGAAAATAGATAAAAACTGTAATTCAATAGTTATTTAAATTTTGGTTAAATTGTCTCAAGGATGCAAACAAAAATCATTTACCTATACATAGTACTTGATATTACTATGCCGACTACTACATGATACATGGTATTTCCGATCTTGCCAGGAAATATTACTAGAATATTTTCGATAATATAATTGAGAGTGATCCCGGTTAACATTGAACTGTAGAGCAGTGCTGGGAAATAATGATGAAAATACAAAACACGTGTCATAGCCCAAAACGGCACATAGTGAAGTAGCCATCCAATAAACAGCCAACTTCCAGCTTCCATAACGTTTTTTCTACGTTCCACTAGACATTTATCCTCTTCGTAACCACGATGCTCCCGTACAGCAGCATGAATATACACAATGGTGAACAATACGAGAAATATAATATTTCCCCACCATATAATTGGATTACCCAACAGATATATCCGATGGTTACTACCCGAAAAGAATTGACCCTACAAATAAAATAACATTGCACAATACGCCTTTCAAGCATATCAATCGGTGTAACTCTTACCCTGTAATTAATCGGCCATTGCCATGGTCTAGAGGATACTTCTCCTTCTTTTATTTTCAGATCCGAGTTTCCTTGTAACATAACTGCGTGTGACTCGAAAAACCTATCCAGGAAACTAGGGGCGTACACTCGAAAGCTCACGTTGGGAACTATTATCAAAAAATTATTGAAATCAGTACTTGCAATCATATATGGATATAATTTCTTTACAGCGATAATACATACGTTTCGCATAATGATTATCCTCTATATTCCACAAGGAATTTTTATCTCTCATATTAGGATTGCAAGAAACTTCTTGTTGGCTATATCCCCTGAGAATTATCGATTAAGAATAATAAATGTCACTAATGCCATTATTTGTAATTTGTTTACTCTTTCCATAATACTTACCATTTTGGCAATGTTCTGCCACTGCAAGTCAAAACGCAATGATGAAGATAATGTACGAATTTTAATTTACTTGTCACTGTTTCAACAACATCACCTTCCTTACCATTGTGTATTAGTATTTTCCATACATCATTGGCGTCTCCTGTACCATTCTAAAAATACACTTTAATATAAAGCTGGATACTCTCAAAGTAATTGTATCATCATTTACCGTACATACTTCTCCATAACCAGTAACTTGATAATGTTTCTTTGAAATTGGTGCTATTTCTTTGTGCGAATGTAAATTTCGTCTTGTAATAACATGTTCCAAACGAACAAGATCACCATGTTTTACCAATTCTGATTCCGATGGTATTTCGTCCGAATCAAATTTTTTTACCAACCATAAATTATTATCATCCTTGTGAGAGTAAGTCGTGATCTAAAACATTGGTTTAAAGCGAAATACTTTAAATAATCATCATCATCATATGTATATTTATATATGGTATTTCGGTATAAATTAAGTACCTGCTGCTGTCGGGCACCAACTCCTTCCGGGTAAAGATGCCAATGTGAATGCAAGTACCCGCCTCCCGTTCGATGATTTTTTAAGGTAATAGAGGCACCATAAGCCAATTGTCGAGGCATGGTAGCATTGTATAATGAATTTCCTTGAAGCAAGGATTGAAATTCTGAACTATAAAATCCATCACCGCCACCGCTACGTTTAATGTAAACAATTCAAATTTATGAAGATATTGAGCGTTATAAAATGAGAGATGATCTGTTACATTATTTTACCTTTTATTTAAAACACTAAGATGAATATAGAAAAATACCATATAAAGGCAAATTGGTAAGATAATAAGACACAGACACCTGGCCAGTAAGTGTTGTAATATGTATGTCTAAAGCAAAACGTGAGAAATCGTAAATTATAACATAATTTAATACTTGAAATTAGCAAAAATAAGTTAGAGAACTATTATCATACTGACCATACTCTTTGTCAAATCGCCGAGTTCTCTCCATAACTCATATATTGTGTAAAGGCCGACAAGTAGAACAACAAAAAGGCCTACAAACTTAACACCGATTGTGCAAGCAAGTGAAGTACCAGTGAACGATAGCCATCCCCACCAAGATAATGTGAACGGTTTTTCCCTTAGGGATCCTACACGTACCATTCCCCATGTTGCGCACATCATAAAGCACAATAATATTGGATCCAGTAGTATATACTGATTTAATGTCAGTAAGCCAACATCTGAAATATCATGATACGGTCATTAATATATCATTATTGAATAATTTAAAATAACCAGAATTAATGTATAAAGATTTATTATGTAAAGTATACCGCATAAAACAAATGTAGCTGCAAATATTGAGGATGGTACTGACTTTGTCAGTTCCCATACAGTAAGATATGACAGCGGTACAGTCGTTGCTCCCAAAAACGTACAAAACTGAAAAATTAACAAATTTTAATATGCTACGCAAATTCATTATCTTTAATATACATAAACTTACAACTCTCATTCCAACATAATTTACATTCTCAAATTTATCACCAGGTTTTTCAAATGGGAACGTTCCATCATATCCAGTTAAGTATCCAGATAATGCAATTAACATCTGTATGAAGATATAAGATTTATAATTAACATAATAAAAACCACCCACATGTGTATTCAAAATATGGAGTTGACTGCAAGAAAGAAAACTAAGTCATACCTTCCCTAACGGTGGATGAACATCAAAGAAAAATGTTCTGTTTATATACCAGCTGCCCATTTTTCCAAAGTGCGTTTCGTCCCAACTAAAGAATAATAAATAATTAAAATATTATATTACATAGACAGTAACTTTGTTCCACTGACATTGTATTATTAGTCTTACCAAACATGTTGCGGCTCAGTTACGTTATAAAATCTGGTTGCAACAGTAAATATTAGTATTATTCCAAATGGTATCCACCAATTCCTAAAGTTCGTACATAATATAAAATGAAATACAAAAACTAATGGTAGTTTTAGATATATGTACATACAGATCCTGCAGTTTGCCCACTTTGCGCGATAATACATGACGCTGCTGTACATTTTTGGATTTTGACACACCCATATCTGGACTTTCATTAGATGTCATCTTTCGCCGAATCTTTTCCGAATGTTAATTAGTAAAATCACGAAAGCTTTTACATATAATTCTTTTAACTGTACACTGCTGCTGACAGCCGGTGCATTTTCATTTCATACATGGGAAATTAGTAGCTAGCATTGTTGCCGCCTGACGTTGGATATTTTTTTAATATCAAAATCAAATGTATATTGGAGCTCATATTATATTCGATAAGAGAGTTTGTTACAGCTGTTATGATAATTTTCTATAGATGCCCAAAGAATTAGTATAATGATGATAAATTAACAAAGTACTGCAGTTAAAGCGGCAACAAAGCTAACTGTAAATACTACACATTCCATTTCCATGTACTTTAAATCTTGAGACATTTTCAAAACACGTAGCAAATATTCAATGTATTGCTTTATAGAGACGGGTATCATAATGAAATAATATTTAAAAAAATTATTAACAAATTTTTACTGTTTCTTGTAAAATGTCAAGATGTAATATTGACAATTTAAAATAATATCCATTGTAGCAACACCTAAATAAACTAGACAATGCGTACAGTTAAGGTAACGGCGCCAGTGTTAAACACGGATTGGTGATTTCCATTGTTTCCTGATTGTTACACAAGAATACACCAATTGCGACTTCCAAAAAAGAGGCACTCTACGCCGACCAGGGACTTTAGTACGTAGTACATACCTGCAGAGTTTAAATACAGTTAAGCAACCTCATTGGTCAATTCCATTCAACTCCTACACATGATTGGTTAACTCTGTGTCCAAACTCTGCACGGTGGAAACTAAGCCATCTGTGCACATTTTTCTAGTGATATTTCAATCGGGAAGCACCGGGAAGCACCCGCCAGTATCCACCTTTCCTCAAGAATCGACATTCTTGACCGATATATCGAATTGTTTGAAAATTATTTCTGAAAGCCACGCGGGTTTTCGTTTCTGCTTCCTGTAAGTGTTTGATGATGATGCAGTACGGTAAAGTATAATTGCTTTTGCGACTATAAGGTAAGTAGTATTATTAAATCAATCGTCCGTTATTTATATAATTTATAGACATCCGCTTGAATTTTGCTGAGCCAAGCAAAACTAGTAACAAAGAACACGATGCGAAAAAGAACGCGAAAGCTTTGTTCTTTATTTGGCAATCAGTATCCTTTGTTCGTTGTGTGTATGCTCAGTTATTGGCTATTTGCTAATTAATGTCTGCTTGTCAAATTTATTATTGTACGAAACAATAAAGTTGAATATCCTAATAATTAAGAAAAATTTGATTCGTCTTTTGCAGTTTGCTAAAACCACATTACATTCAATTACGTTATCGCGGATCACATGGTGAATAGAGATTAAATTCGCATTGGATGGTATATTTTAATTTAATAATGTATTTTTTTTTGTGAAATGCTAATTTATTGAATATTCGTTATTTCATTAATATTTATAATAATTTTTTCAGCAAAATGGCTAGAATAATGGATCCTCTGGGACTTTATCATCTTAGGAAGTCACTTAAGGACCATGTCTTACCTGGTAGAAAAAGTAGAACTGTACAAAATGATCCATCTGCATTGAATAAAGCTTCAACGTCACATGTAAGAGTACCAGAATCAGGTACTGAATATGCTCAATCGTACATTAAAGAAGAAGAACGGATGCTTCTGCAGGTATGTAGCTTATACTATACAAAAGGTATATCCAAATCTTATAATATTAATTCCTATTATCTCTGATTGTAAAAATTTAAGACACCAAATTTCATGGCACCTACCATGGAGCAAGAGACCAATTTAGAAACCGTATCCATTGGAACTATGCCTACAGCAAATGAAGTTTCAGATGAACAATTAAATAAAATTTATAAAACTTACAACTTTGCATACAGACCAAAGTCAAACTTGACTATTGTTAGTATGAAAGATCGTATTGTGTCTATGATTGAAACAAATCCAGTAGTCATAGTTCAAGGACCTACAGGATGTGGAAAGACCACACAAGTACCACAGTTCATCTTAGATTCTTGTTGCAAGAAGAAAGTACACTGCAATATAATCGGTATGATCTATAGTTTGCTAAGAATACTGAATGCATCAATAACAATGTCGCAAACTTAAACATTTTTATAGTTACTCAACCCAGACGAATTGCTGCTATGAGCATTGCTAAAAGGGTGGCTGAGGAGAGACAGTGGCCTCTTGGAAGTTTAGTCGGATTCAAAGTTGGGATGGTGAATAACACATCAACGGATACAAGATTAACATATTGTACATCCGGAGTACTTCTTCAAAAACTTATAAATAAAAAAAATATGCTGGATTATACACACGTAATCTTAGACGAGGTTCACGAACGGGATAAGGACATGGACTTTCTTCTTCTGGTCATTCGAAAATTGTTAAGAACAAATTCACGCACGGTTAAAGTTATTCTCATGTCAGCTACCTTCAATGTAACCAAATTTGCTGAATACTATTCGTCTCCTATTGGAAATAAATTGGTACCCGCACCAATAATCGACATAACTAAAAAGAATTATTACAATGTCAACATATATTACCTATGCCAGATGCAACAATTAGGAGCGGTATGTAATATTCGTTATCCTAATGTTATTTTTTTATTTTTTATTTTTGACAAATATGTATAATATTACTATTACTTTTTGATCGCATAGCTTCCAGCAATTTCAGAAGAGGATCCACAAGTAACATTAGAAATGATGAATTTTTGCATATCCCTTCTACTTATCCTTGATCAACTTGACAAAAATTCAGAAGATGCTGAACTGAAAGAAGATGGATCGTACAACCGTCACGTAATTTTAATATTCTTGCCTGGAATTCACGAAATTGAAGAGATGCACAATATACTCATGTCCGAAAAACACGAACAATCAAAGTGGGATGTTGTTGTTTTACATTCTTCGATAACAAACGAGGAGCAGCAACGTATATTCGAAAAGCCTCCTACAGGATATCGTCGCATTATTTTGTCAACTAATATTGCTGAGAGTAGTATTACGGTGCCGGATGTGAAATATGGTGAGTGGGATGCATTATATTATTTTACATTAAATCCACCCATTCGTCAATACTGTATAAGATCTGTTCTCTTACAGTGATTGATTTTTGTCTTACGAAGCAACTCGTGACCGATCCGTTAACTAACTTCCAGTGCTTAGAACTTGTGTGGGCAAGTAAAGCAAACTGTGATCAACGAGCTGGTCGTACTGGACGCGTTATGGATGGAAGAGTTTACAGAATAGTAACGAAAAGTTTCTTCGAAGTACAGATACATACATTTTAAATATGCCGTTTAAAATATTAATATTATGAACTTTTATGAAATTTTCATCTCTCTCGTGTAACTCGTAGAATTGCTTACCGGAGGAAGGAGCACCCGAAATGTTACGAGCCCCACTAGAACATTTAGTTCTCAATGCAAAATGTCTGGATATGGGTGAACCCAAAGCCATACTTGCACTTTCGCTGGATCCACCTGATCTAAGTAACTTGGAAAGAACAGTGCTGATATTGAAAGAGGCTGGTGCCCTGTTACACAGCAGTGATGATTCGCGACGTTTAGATGGCGACCTATCCGATTTGGGAAGAATAATGGCCTGCCTTCCCATGGACATTCATACTGCAAAATTGATAGCACTGGGACATGTCTTTAGTGTCCTACGCGATGCAATAGTAATAGGTGCTAGCATGACTGTGAAGAACATGTTTAGTAGCCCTTTCCAAGGGAAATTAGACGCATACAATGCCAAATTAGCCTGGGCACACAATGCCAGCAGCGATTGCTTGGCTTTCTTAAATGTCTACAATGTGTGGACGAGACGTAAAGCCATGCGTCACATCACCAGCAACGCCGCTGAAAAGAGTTGGGCCCAACGTCAATTCATTCAGATAAGAGTATTACGTGAGGTAGAAGCCCTGGTGCAGGATATAACACTTCGGCTGAAAAGAATAGGAATCGTAGAGACAGTTGGTCTCAACAAAATCGTTTTGAAAGATCTTGACAGGCATTTCACACTGAAAGTCGTAATCGCGGGAGCATTTTATCCGAATTATTTTGTTCGACGCATACCGATCGATGGGAGCCACGAATATGAAGCCATAAAAGTATTAGGTGGACTAGATCCTACGAATACCGTTTACTTGCAAGGTTGGCCGACTACACAGCCAGGAATTTTGTATGCTAGAAGGATACTTGACGCTATGAAACCATGCCTAACGCAGTCGGAGGAATCCATGAAAATTTCTTTCGACGGTTCTTCTCGCATCTATGTCCAATTCAGCAAGGATCAGACTCCTCTCGATCAGGAAGAACAACGAACAGCGTCAGTTCCAGGAAAAGTATGTCTTTCCGTATACAAGGCTGTCAAGTTGAGACAGCTCTTCCAGAATCTCTCAATACCAGTTTTGAATGAAAAATTGTCAAATGAGAAGGCTGCGGCATTGAATTTAAATGAACGATCATACAATTCCTTCATACAGAAGAATAAAGAACAAAAAGATCCGCCATACGTTCATGCAGTGAGACCAATCCTGCCTGGCTTTGATAACTCGTACATCGCATTAAAAATCGTAAACGTATGCATAAAGTCCTTGTATTACCTTGCAATGTGTTATTGAGACAATTAAGACAATTCGTTTGATTTAGGTGGTGGATCCCGGTCACTTTTGGGCCCACGTGAAGGATAACGATTTATTCAATACCGTGAGGGAAATAGAAGCCTATATCAGTTCTCACAAAGAAGACTTGAAACCATTTTTAACAAATCCGGAACTCGGGTCTCTAGTAATCGCGCCTTACGGAGATGCCAGCGATATTAAGAACTACAGGGCTATTGTTAAAAGCTACTCAATGAAGGCTCGAGACCTGATAGCGGAAATCTTATTTGTCGATTATGGTGATACAGTCCATATGCGTTGGACTGACTTAAGACATCTGGAGAACTGGAATGGTATCGACGCTGTTCCAGCTCTAGCATTTGAATGTGTTTTGTGCAATATTTCTCCGTCGGCTCAGCACAATTACAGTGACGAAGAATGGTCTAGGGAAGCGCATAATGAATTTTGCCGGTTCATCACAGGCAATTACCAGCTCTACGGGAAAATATATTCAGTAGTGAATAGCATCGTGTCGCTGGAATTGATCTGCGTTGATACGAAAATGGTCGCAGTTAGTGTCAATTTATTTTTGATTGAAAATAACTATGCAACGCACAAAGAAGAGAATTATTTATCACGTGCAAATCATGAACTTCGTGAGAAATACACTGAGATGACAACGGAACAGCAGCGTTATTATGAAAGATTACAGTACAGTCAAAGTTATACACCGAATTACTATCCTGAACCGCCGAGCGTCGCAGATTGTCACAGCACGGTGTCCTTAAGGGGTCCATTCTCTCCTTTGGAAATGGAACTCATTCACCTGCCATATATAGGCAGAAGTAAAAGAGCCAAAATTGATTGGAGCTCCGTAAACTCCGTTCTGTTAGATACAAATCCTGAAAATCCACAAGAACGACTCTTAGTAGCGGGAACAGTCAGTCAATCTGCGAATGGTGATCGGCTGATCTTGAGAAATACCACACTCTTGCCTTCTATTCCTGGATTGACTGCGTTGATCGCATTACTTTTCGCTCCTCATATGGAATTACGACGTAATTACTCAGGGACTCATTACACAGGAGCATTGTGCGGACTAGGATATGATCATCGTAGAAAATCCAGTCTCTTCCCAGAACATGATATGCAAATAATTTTTGATGTTGAGATCTCATTGGATGACTTGCAAGACGTAAGTAAAATATTGAGTATTGTGCGTACTGATAACATAGAGATTGAGAGAATGCATTTCTATATGTTGCTTGGTGTGCCGATTCTTATTGTTAGATTAATATACTACGTCACTGGATGAACATGGGAATACATGTGAATAGAGACTTTACCGATTGCGTTAACATGGAAGAAATGGCGGTGTGTCAGAACAAAATAAGACGATCCTTCGAGAAATTAATAGAAAAAACAAGAAAACCTCTGAACCCAGACCTTGACTGCAGGATGGAGTGTCTGTTTGGAAAATGGAACTTATATGACGACAGTGAACTTCTCCAACCAGGCAATTTGAACATGACGAGAAACAATATTTACAATCTACACTGTGCCTTGGAATTGTTGCAACAAGATGACAAAAAGGAACAGATGTTGATCCACGTAGCAACTCTGCGAAATCTCGCGTCAAAGTAAGTGAAACTATTAGACTAATTTGATATTGTATAAGATCATCTCATGTTATTATCATGATTGACATTTAACAGGGATGTACGCGAAGTTAAAGAAGAGATTCTGTGCAAATTATGTAGCAAACAAATGTATGGTGTTATTCAGCTTCGTAATCATCTGTTCTCTGCTGAACACAGACAACAGGAAGAAAATATGGGCATCTTCAATTATTGAATAATTTCTTTTCAATAAAGTAAATTATTATGATTGAATAATAGATCTCAAGTTTACATTTGCTAAGGAAGTACCAAAGAGTTCGATCCATGACATGTTACATTAAGATAACGAAAGTATTTTTTCTTTTTTTTTAATATGAATAACGAAATAATGGGAGAAAGAATATAATTCATTGTTTGTTTCGTTTATATGATAAGTATAATTTGTTACAGTATTGAAAGTATTATGTACTCGTTTTGTTTCATATTAGTTAACTAAACATATGTTGTAACTTCTTGATTTTTAAGTTCTTGAATTACGTAATAAAATATGTTACAAGCACATTTGTTTACGTGTGGAACTAATTGTCAGCCATGCCTGTTCTGAAGTTTATGAAAAAATTAAAATTCTTTTACTATGATACATGCGCTACTTTTTTCAATACTAACACATCTTATTTGCAATTGCTAAACTGTTGCATAATTTGAGATACGAAATTACCATATTGTTTCGTTTCAAGTTATAAGCAATTAGCATTACTTTTAATAAGATATGCTATATACATATATGTTTATATATACAATTAATATAATATACTATTTCCACCGTTAACTTGAATATACATGTGTAATATACATAAAACAACACCAGTTTTTAAACGTACTGAACTTTAGCATGGCATACAATTGCAGTAATCACATCCACTTCAAATACGTTAGACCTCGCGCTGAAGGTACCGTGCACCAGGTTGTGTGTACAATAATTGACCTGGGACATTGCCACTTGCAGCGCCGACGTATGTTCCCGGAGGTTGCGGCGGGTATGGTCCAGGTGGTGGCTGAGGAGCTCTCACTGGATATCCAGAAGTAATACCGCCAGTCTTTGCGCCCTGGAAACATAATTATTATGAATTGTAATAAATACTTACGTATGAATGTATTATATACAGTGACTTTGTTTTTTTCTTTCTAATTACCTGGGGAGGTTGTTGAATAGGGATTGCACCACCATGAACAGTAACGTGGCTACTCGGACGCAGATAAAATTTATCTTCTGCATAAGCACCCTTCTGTTCCAAAGGATGCAGACTGGTAACATATGCTATATAAAAATATATAAAACAATAATTTTTATAAATGCTGATTTAGTATTAATATTATAGTTTTATTTAGCGAAACCGATAACTCACCGGCTTGATGAGTTGGTAACGTAGTCCTGTTACCCGATAAATATACTGGTTTACCAGGCTCAGGTTCTCTTGATGGCTGGGACGCAGGTACGGTGTATCTGTAGACGCTTGGACCGGCAGGTGCTGAGTAGAAGCGGGAATCTGGATACTGATTGTTTTCTGCGAAATAGCAGCAATTGAGTATTTAAAGAAGCGGAGGTACATTCAATAAAATCTTAATATGGTCATTATTAACGGACTTCAATCTGTACTTTTTTGGTTATCGTTACCAAATCGTTCAGACCTAGCTTTCTGTGGGAATAAATGATATTAGTATTTTTCTTCATATATCGTGATTCTGTTTAATGCTATGGTTCAATTGGCAATCTGTTTCAGGCTTCTTTAATTCTTGTATCTTGAATTAACCTGAAATTTTACGCTGCTCTTCGAATTGGGTTAATGAGGTGATGAAAAATGTTAAAGAACGATAATCCACTCACTATTCCAGAGGACGGCTCGGGAATCGCCAGACCTCCTGGCAGCCTCCTCCGACTCTGTAAAAATACAACCATCTGCCCTCAGTTCCCCTATTTCCTACCTCTACCCAGATTAATCGTCACCACGTTTCAAGGCACAAACGTGTGCGAAAGCCCACTCTATTTAAACTACCTCATATGAAATGCCAAATACTACTTTGTGTTTAATATATTTTAATAAACTTACTTGCTGGAGGTGGATTATAACTTGGGATGGATGGCGGAGGTTTGTAACCATACCCTGCATGATATGGTGAAGCTGTCGGTGGAGGTGATGGGCTATGTGTCCTCTTCAATGGGCCCTAAAAACATCAAATCATATTAGATTCATATTATAGACAAATATTGTTAAGTACAAGTGGATAAGCGATAGGGATATAGTTACACTAGGGAGTAAGGTGTGCGTTGGTGTAGCAGCAGCCACCTTATAAAGGGGACTACGTGTTGGCAAAGGCAGAAACAACTGTGGATGCACAACATTTGCACAAGTACCAGGATATCCTCCAACAGCTGATAACACATCTGGGCAAACACTGCACAATAACAATTGCAAATTTAAAATAAATTAGATATGGCTTAAGCAGGAATATTTTTCAATAATCAACCTTGATTCCTTAATCTGGCGTCTTCTATTGTCATCCTCATTAAGAACTTTCTTCAGTTGTAAAAATAATTGATGTTTCTCATCTTTTAACTGCGACAATTCATTTTCCAAATTCGAAATTTGTTCCCGAGTTTCTCCTAGAGTCATTACATCTTGCTTCTGTTGCCTTTCTCTTTCTTTGCGTTGGCGTTCTTCTTCAGCATCCGCTTCTTGTTCTAAAGAAAAGACGAGTGAATACGCATGAGCATTTAATAAGGTACATGTAATATCATTTATATCAGTAAAAACTTTACCTTGTTTCTTTCGCTGACGTTCTCTTGTTATATGTGTTTTAAGGGCCTGCCACATTTGCTCACTGCGTTGTGGAGGCCCAACTATTACTGCTGGCATTTTGCTAGCGTGTGTATTAGGTTCTTCCTTAGGATTAAGAATAGTACGACGTTTCTGTTCGCTCGTAATGTTTGTGAGTTTTGGAGCGTGAGCTCCTCTAACGAATTCCCAATAAAATGTACCAAATTAACAGCGTTATATACCAAGCACGCCTATTTCTAAGGGAAATATAATTCAATTTATGCGTTGAAACACTACTGTGATAAAAAGCAATTGAATGATCTATCAATAAAGATATGGTCTATTATTCTTTTAGGAATATTTTGACAGCTATTATATTAACAAATTCAGTAGGTTAACCATTCCGTTGACTTTTCTTCTGTAGTGTTTCGCCAGAGATGAGTAAGGAGATGCACAACCCTACGTTTTTAGGTGAGATCGAAAGCATGGCGCTAAATCGGAGTGGCGAGTTCGAGCGTACGAATTTGTGGTCATCGCCTCAGTCGACGTTACAGACTCCTTTGTAGCCACGCGGGTCATAATCATCATTTTAGCCGATATTGCAGTCAGCCTGAACACAAATCGATTACCGTCGAGAAATTGGCGCGGGAAAATAAACATTTATATGTTTATAATGCCAAAAAGATTGCTCCTTAAATGCTCCATATGTTTTCCTAATTGCTCCGTTGCTACTATGCAACCAATAATAGATATTCATTAAAACAGAAACATATTTCTTTTACTGAAATATCAAATAAACAAAACATATTTTCATATGGTTTTCTTGATGAATTAGTTGCTCTCGATTTAATCTATATTGCTCCACCATTAGTTTTTTATTTAATTAAATTTAAATAATTCAAATAACAAGTAAAATTTGAATTTCTCTTAGTGATTTAGCGCCATGCTTTTGGTCTTGCCCACAGACCACTTATTGGAGACACGGCACTCCCGTGCTATAGACTGTTAGCACGAGCCGCAGCGCCACCTTACCGGTAGGCTATATCACTATTCTGTGTTTCACTATGGCTCATTGGAGTGTCAAGTCCCTAATTTCTATAGCCTCAGTGGTCTCGACCAAAGGAGGTCTTGACTTATTTTCGTCTGGCACATGTCCCCTACTGGGGATACAGCCATAAGGAAAGGAAGCAAGGAAGGACTTATTTTCGAAACTGGCACATGTCCCCCATTGGGGATACAGCCATAAGGAAAGGAAGGAAGGTCTTATTTTCGAACAAACCAAGTAGTCGGAAACAGCTGTGAAGTTGCCTTAAACATTAGTAGAAAGAGAAAGAAGATGTAGTCGTAACCCTAATCTAACGTAACCTAGTAGTTTGCAATAATTTGTCATATAGGTAGTAGAGAAGAGAGAGCATCGAAAAATTGTTATTTTTACGTGCCGTAGACTGTGTAGAAGACAATGTCTGCTCCGGATACCTTGAAACAGGACATTATCGCTGTAGGCAGCTATGTCGTTGTACAGCGACAAAAGTATCGAAAATTGTACAAGTTGTCTGCAGAGAATGGTGGTGGCGGCAACATGTTAGCATTAGGAAAAGAGCGGGTTGAGATGAGTGCAATTATTGGAAAGCCCTTTTGGACAACATTTAAAATGATACCTACTAATAGTAATAAGAAGTTGACAAATGGAAAAAGTTACAGTCTGGAGGAAGTGCCTGCAGCTGAATCATTGGATGATCTCAAGGATTTGCTTCCAAGTGGTATGGACAATAGACAAATAACAGACGATGGTACTTCGCAAAAGCTTTCAACCCAAGAAATAACGGAACTACGTGAAGCGGGCAAGTCTGGAAGGGAAATAGTCGGTAGCCTTATAGAAAACAGTCAGACTTTCTCAGCAAAGACGAAATATTCGCAGGAAAAATATTTGAGGAAAAAGGAGCGCAAATATTTTTTGTACTTGACCATCCATAAGCCAACTATACATTTATTACAGGAAATATACTTTCAGCAGGATCATGTTAAAATTGGAAGTTTACGAATGGATTCACTTGCTCAAATACTGTCCTATTGCGATGTGAAATCCGATGGACTATATTTACTGTACGACAGTGGATCTCAAGGTTTAGCTGCGGCTAGCTTGTTGAATAGAATCGGTGCCAAGACATCTGGCAGATTGGTTTACTTGCATCCTGGTAATATGGCCCAAACAACTTTGATCCGTGCAATGAATTTTTCCGACGAACAAATAAATAGATTATCTACCGTCAACATTTACAGTTTGATGCGAATGTATTATCAGGATGCTACGGAACCTACGGAAAGTTTTGGAAGCACAGATGTGAGCGGAGACCCTTTAAAATTGGCTGATCTTGATTCTCTTGAAGCACAAATTCAAGGTAACGACAGTTCAGATCTGTTGAAACGAAAACATTCTGATGCGACAGAGAGTTCGATGGTTCCTAAGAAGAAACCAAAATGGTTGTCGGAGACGCAGAATGCAGTGGACTTACTAAAGAGTTGTAAAGTTGATGGTTTAGCTATTTTGGCAGCTAAGGAACATCCTCTTAATATTGTAAAAGGATTGTTATCATTTCTTGGAAGTTCAAGACCTTTTGTGGTATTTCATGCCTATCGGGAACCTTTGCAAGAGGTCTATGTTATGCTCAAACAAAGATGTGACGTGATAAATATTCGTTTATTTTCCAATTTTTTACGATCGTATCAAGTACTCGATGATAGAACTCATCCAGATATATTAATGAATGACGTGGGTGGTTATTTGTTGGTTGGCTATTTGGTAAATTAGTTTTTGTAATCCATGTACTTGAAAAAAATCCAAGGATGAAATATATGTATGGCAAAGTAGTGTTATATGTTGTAATAATACTTCTTTCCTGTCCCGTCTTCATTCACAAGGATATGCTCGTGTAACTTAAAAGTAATCGTCAAGCCGAAAGCGCGATTTTTATTATCTAAAACACCGATGGGATCACCAATCGTTAATTTCTTCACCTTCGGACAAAATTAATCCTGCGGATAAACTCCTGAAACATTAAAATGATTGATTCGCCGAGGATTTATCCGCAGGATAAATTTTATCGGAAGGTGAAGAGATTGGCCATAAGTTACGACCAGGGGGTTGACACTTCATTGGGCTATAGCGAAACACAGAATAGTAATTTTAACTTATCGATAAAATGGCGCTGCTGCTGGTGCTTTGTGACGTATGCGACAATGTTTGGTATAGTTCAGAAATCCGGCTGTAGAGGGTATACGTTTTAGCAATATTGAAACCCACAATTATTCAAAAGACGAATATAGGATATGTTTAATCGAAGATATTATTATAGAGAGATTTAGTTATAAAAGAATAACTCTGAGGAATCGATACATGTAAGTGGTGACGTTATGATTATTTAATAAGTGATATTATAAATGATATTATATATAATATATATTATAAATCTTATAATCAACGTTGTTTAGTTATGAATATTAGATTTGTATTTCCTCTATTAGTTAAAGGGTGCCTAACCTAGTTATGTTTATTTAGAATTTCTAATTTACGATAAGAGTGTTTAATGCCAGCATGTCAAGTGTCAATGATTGAAATGGAGACGCTTGGCCCTTTCTTCAAAGAAGCGACCGTGAGCGACGGCTAGTATGAGTTCACGGTTTTCTTCCCTTGTTCCTTCTGAACTCGCACTTGATTGGCTGAAACCCATGTTGGTAGGGGAATCTTTGTAAAGACTCTGGGGGTGAGTTCCGAGAGTTTTGGTTTTTGAAATAAAGACTTTTGCATCGACCTTCGATCAGAGCAGATTGCATTTGCAGTTTATATATAATTTCTATGTTAATATTCATTTTTATTTCGTAATTACCCTTTCAAATTCGTAAGGTGAGTTTCCACTCTTCACCAACGGAACCCAACAAGGAGGGACATCTAGTGGGATTTTAAGTCGACGCTCGGAGCGTTACAGCCCAGGTGGTGCTGCCCCCTTATCGACGAATGGGCGAACTAATTCGAATTGTTTAATAAAAATTGATTCACTGATGTTTCGACGATGCGATTTCGGAATTATTTGATCGAAAAAAGTTCCTCGATTGTCTCAGAGATGGTGCCACTTACCTCGCCTCGTAGCTCCCTTCTGGAGAGGCAGGAACTCACGGGGATGAGCGAGGAGGGTCCCATTTCGCTTCTTTATACTTCCTACTTTTCCCAGTGTTCTCTTTTCTCCCTCCTTCAGAATAATCTAATTCTCTTGCATACGAATTACGCATCTTCTTCTCTGGTTCTTCCCTCAATCCTTACCAT
>JARQSV010000400.1:496682-605917 GCA_030142285.1 Calameuta idolon
GAGAGAGAGAGAGAGAGAGAGAGAGAGAGAGAGAGAGAGAGAGAGAGAGAGAGAGAGAGAGAGAGAGAGAGAGAGTAGCTTCTTTTATTTTACGATACTCAGGTTCAGGTCATCGTCGTACATCGGAAACGGAACTTCGTGTGACCGTACCGTATCGATCGAGAGCAGTTCGCGAAGTGGACGAACATGGAAGGGTCATCGTGATTACGGCAGCAGTAAATCCTCGAGGAGTCGAACGAAATCAGCACGTAGAATGAGAAGACGAGATTTGAGTGAGTCGTCACTGAGCTCGCGAGATACGTCGTCAGGAACGGAAACATCGCGACGACGCCATCCAAAAAAGAAAAAATCAAATTTTCATGAAAGACGCCATAACCGTGCTAAGAGGAAAGCCGTGCATTCGTAAATTTCATAGCTGCCAGGAGACTGAGCAAAGTTACTTGAAAGTGCGCGAATTACGAAATGCAAATATTTGATAAAGTCGGAATTAACAAAGAAAAAGACTATTTGAGAATGATGCGATCTACGAACTTATGATAATGGACAATAATGACAATGACGATCGTGACGATCGTGACGATCGAGGAAAGATGATGTGTCGTCTTCCAATCGAGCAGCACTTACCTTGAGGAGAAGTTTGGTCGCACGAAGGTTTCGCGAATGTCTGCAGATCGATTGGGAATTACAAAGTGGAAAATATTTATTGCAGCGAGAATATCTCGCGATCAGAGGAGCGAAGACCCGAAGAGAGGGGGGGGGGGGGGAAGCAGCGACGACGAGAGGGCGGGCGGTACACCTAGTGCGCCTCCTGATGATCGCGATTATCTTCGCGGGACGGGGGGAGGGGGGAGGGGGTGGTGGGGCGAATTTTACGTCGCAAATTCATTGAGCGACACGGAACGCCAGAACCAGTCGGTAGACAGTCGTTCACGAGGTTCAAAGCCAATCGGAAGTTCCGAACGGGCAAGCGATTTAAGAGGACTCTGGGAAAATTTTAAAGCTTATCGGCGCTCGCAGATATCGTTTCTCGATCGGTAAGACACACTCATCTGCCAGGCGGCTCTCTATTCCTTACGGCTTGAATCGGATCATTCGCACGAGTAGCCAGGATTCGTCGAATCGTGGATCTTGTGCGACTCGTATGCTTAAAGAGACTCGAATGAAGAATTAAAGAAATTCGATGAATTGGCACTGTTCATCATTCCCATACGTAATTATATAGATTAAGGAAGAAATAGAGAGAAAATAAATGAGTGATTTATCAAGGCAAAGATATTTATTACCGGCACGTGACTGTCGGGCGAAAGATCTTGAAAATCGCTTTTTTAATGACGCTAGTCGTTAGAGGTTAGTACAGGGAGTGCGAATAATAAAGGAAAATAAAAATATATCCGCGTACGTGTTAGTTGTGTATTCGTCAGGAACGAGTTCCGTTGTGTCAAAAGTTCCCAAAGACTTTGGCCAAGTCTCCTCAAATAGTAGTAAGTGATACCACAGTTTGATAATGTGTCGCATGACAGTTCTTTCTCGGGGAAATAAAAAATAAATAATTTGATATTTAACTGTCGGTAAGAAGAAATGGGAGTCTGGCAGTTTGGCTCCTGATTACGGGAACAGGAGCGGGCGGCGCCGTTCGACCTCTCTTTGTCGAAGACGTCGAATGTATCCAAGTATCGCATTGCCGTCGCATTGCTAACGCGTCTCTGCGATCCTGCCGGCTCCTGGCACCAGCGCACTCGTCCGTTCCTAAGAATTTATCGCACAATGCTCTTCTACCTGAGAATCTCCCCTTCCAATCCTTCCCTTGCACCGACAGAGAGTCTCCGCTGGCACTGAGCTCCTGTCACATAGTAATAGGACTTTAATAGAACGCGCTTTTACCTTTTCGCTTCTCGCCTCTCGACACTGGCAATGAGTTTCACATTTTTGGCGTTCCTTCACTCTTCGCTGCTGCCGAGAATCAAAAAAGAATTAGAAGAACCACGAGGGAAGTACATTCGCTGTTGTAGCCGCACTCTCGCGCGAGCCGAATAATTTATCCGGCTTGGCTTATCGTTTAAAATGTTTTTCCTTTCACCTGCGACGCACAACGTACATTTTTTTGTATTCTGTGCCTCAAATTAACTTCTCGAGACGCAATTAATTGACCAAGATCCAAGGAAACGTTCGACTGTTTTATGATTACGTCACAATTGTGGCGTTATTACATGTTTCTAATAATTGGTTGTTTGGCACGTTTCGTGATGTTCCAGTGCAATATACTCCTCGGACGTCGAAAGAACTTGGGACTGATTTCCTTTAATAGTACGTTCGCAATTTTATTTCTCATACCTTCTTGTCCTTATCTTGTACTGACGGCGCACGTGACATAATTTATTTAGCAGTGTACAAGAATCGAGAATTCTCTGGAAACTTTCGCTAGAACATTACGCACGGACAGCTTCAACCTGTCATCGGCCTAGGTCTGAGAAAACTAAAGGAAAGTAATTATTTCGTGAGAGATCCATCGAGCAACGTAGCGAAACATTGTGTGACATTACATCCAACCTAAAAATTGCATCGTAACATGTGTATTTCAATACTATATCGAGAGCTAAGCGATGGGTCTTTCCAGTGAATTCTTGTAGAAAAATCGGGTCGGCGTCCCGATGCATTTCGAATGAGACGTCTTGGTTGAGTTCGCTGATGTCGAATGCGAAGCGCGATGCCGATCGAGCAGTTCCGTATTGTCTCGGAAGGATTCGTGCGCGTTCGTGCGCTTTCGTGCGCTTCCGTGCGCGTTCGGCCGGTGTCGGAAGGTTGCGAGGCGAGGCGCGCGGGTCCAACCAACTTGTGTTCCGTGAGCAGAGCCAAGCAGGGTACGCGTGCCATCATTTCCAATCGCTTAGTTCCTGCTAGTTCGCCACTTCGTCGAGAGCGTAGCATGTGCCCACCAGTCCACAGCCACGTACACGTCTACCTGCCGCACCATCAGCCCCACAATAAACTCGTCTCGTACGGCTACCGTTAGGGTCGCCGTTTCCGATTGACCATCGTGTGCTATTCGAGCCTCTCGGGGCTGACTGTGTGTCGTTGGTTGATTAATACTGTGATATTATGATCTTTTCCTGGATATTCTAGTGTAACATACGCTCGTGGTTTGTTGAGGTGTCTAACGACGTGTGACCGCGCGACTCCAATATCTTCGCTGCATCTCGCGGCATTAAAGGCAACGACGGCAACGCATCTATAGCTGCAACAGGAGCGGCAATACCAGCTGTGCTTTTCAGCTGACAACGACCAAAGGAAGCAACACCAGAAGGAGACAGTTTTAAACGGCGTTGGTGCCAACGGAACGGAGGTAGACAAACGTTTTCAGGAAGAGAGAGACCGAGAGAGAAATTAAATCAGTCAAACGGAAGGAGGAGAGAGAGAGAGAGAGAGAGAGTGTACATTCTAGAAGTGTAAAAGAGAGAAAAGAGAGAGCGCAGAAGGTGGACGGAGGAAAGCCAAGAGAAAGAAGAAGAGGAAAGTTTTGCACGCATCAGAAGGAAAGAACGAGAAGGTTGTACGGAGCAATAAAAAGAGCCGTACGTAAGTGAGTTTCGAGTGTCAAGCTTCAAGGGAAGAAACGTTTCTTCAGCGGTTTAGAAAGATGAGTTGCAGCAGCGCACCAGTCACCACCAGCAAGACTTGCGAGACTCTCATAAGCAAATGCGAGATACCAATCATCGACCTCGCTCATATGGGTAAGCCGAAAATATAAGTCCTAAGATATAGTAATTTCACCGTCCGATGTATCCAACAAATATACTTTTTTCATAAGCTATGCAGATTAAGTGACTAATTGTAAGAATATCGATAACCGCTGCGCGTTCTCATCACTCTTACATCAAATTCAGCGGCTCTTGGCTTTTCGTTAGACTCGAACGAACTCAGTTAAAAAAAGTTTCGTTTTTTATATTTTTTCTCTCTATATATTCTCACATATATTCCACTTTATCATGGTAGATGTGTTGCACAGGGAGCTAAGTGCGTCTACGCTACTTTCACCGTGAGCTTACTGTGTACGTTCTCGTAGAGTCACGAGGAGGACTCTGGTGTCAGTGACGAGACAGACAGGCTATAAACTTGTAACCTAACATAACGGAGATTGCCATATGCTGGGTCAACGTGATTTTTATGACTTCCTCAAACCTTTATGTTTCTCTCGGAATGTACCAGGGGGCAGTCGACGCGATTTTAGCGGCAGAACAACGCAAGAGTTCTCCAGAATTGGCGCGCGTTCGAGCGACATCCTGTGACGTAGCGTCTGCGGAATCGCTATTGTTTTATCGCTTCTCCACAGCGACACTTTTTGTCGCATAATAATTCGCTTATCATGCAAGAAAGTTAAGGGGGGTCCCGCGTGAGAATGACGCACTTTTACGTGAATTTAAAGAAAAAAAAAAGAATCTTTTTGACGAGTTTCTGCCATTAATGACTGCGTTATCAATGCATAGGTTGTTTTGTAGGAAGCTGTTTCAGTTAGTCAGCTGTGATTTTTAATAAAATTTACTATAATTAATAAATTTCCTCTATGCAAAGCCATTTAACATTTCCCCTTTCTTGTCTGCGTTAAAAAAAAAATAACAGCTGATTAGTTCCAGCAAGCTCCCATGGGCGTTGTACACCCTGTAGAACGAAACATTACCGTTCTTCGCGATATCTCATATCGAACGACAAAGTCAAAGTCACGCGTGCTCTGCATAAAACACTTTTACTGTGCGATAACAAAGTCAACCACGTGATTACAGATTCATGTAGATACAGTTATTACAGACGTCATGGATGATAATACAGCGAATTAGAGTGCTCAACGATTTTCGAGTAACACGAGTATATGTACATAGCTACTGAATTGAGTGATAATCGTGATGCAGCCTCTGCTTCGTACGTCGTCCGTCGTGCTACATACATATGCATATGTGTGGTGTGGTGGGTGATCGTATGCCTGTGAATATTAGAGTGGAGCAAACGTACATCGACGACGCAAGTAGTGGTTACCTGGCAACGGGCACACACGATACCGACGCTCAGCGTCTTCGTTCAGCGAAGCGGACCGAGCGAGGTCTCTGGCTCTCCGGGGTCAGAAGCCCCAATCTCTCTCGGTCTTTCCTCTACGGTCTATAAGTCTTCTTATCCCACGACGCGTATTCGAAAGGACGCTGCCCCGATTGCCTGCCCGTTCCACCCGTCCCCGACTCTGCCCCGACCCTCTGTTGCCCACTCCTCGCTCTCTCTCTTTCTCTCTCTCTCTCTCACACACCACGCTCGTCCTTCTCGATATTATAACGCAGGGCGCAGAGTCCCGCCGACGACGCATCTCTCCAACCGGGTCTTACGTTTCCAGCTTCCCACGATGTGCACAGCCGTCTCTGTCCCCTCCTAGTTTTTCTCGTGTATCCACGTCCGAGAACACATTCACGATTACCGCTCATCGTCCAACTGACCGAGTACTATGATAGGCAAGCGTGTACATTTGTCAAATGGGCGCGCGCGCTGCTATCGTTATATATTATAATGCGATAGGATTAGCTGTGGAACTCTGGAAAGATTCTTACAATTAGAGAAGGCGTATGAGTCCAGAATAACTTTCGTCGTACTTCCTTTCTCTGCTCGTCTGTCTTCTTTTTGTTTGCCTATTGGCTGGCTGACTGCGCGCTCTTTCCCATTTTTGATGATCTAGGTCGGAACGGTACGCTGTTCAGTGCCATGACCCGAAAATCGAAATTCTTCTTGGTCACGTATTTCAGTGACTCATTTGGCCCGACTTAATGGTAACGAATATACCGAATACTGTCGACTAGACGACATACATATATAATAATTATAAATGAACGTTATTTCCTATTGAAATTTTAATGACGCAACACTCAATTCTACAGCGGGTACAGCGATTCAGGTGCAGCTAAGGCATAAATGTTTATTCGTATAAATTTCTATGTCACATTCGCGTATCACAGGCGCATAACATTATATTCCAAGACGACGATTCGAAAGAATAAAAAAATACGTAATTATCAAACAATCAATGGACTTATAGATAAACGATATAAATTCTGAGTAAGAGGATAATTTTGTTCTAACGAACATATGTAAAGTTGCAACAGATAAGAATTACTAGAAAAGGCGAAAAACACGATCGAAAGTCTGCAGGTCGCACCTTAGGATTTAAACGTTCGAGGTCAGAATATGTCAGGAGGCGCCTCGTCCAGTTTCTATTAAGATTTTCCCCGTAAAGCTCGAGACTAGGTGCCGCCATCTATAAGCGCACGAGATTACACGTTTTACTCTTTGCTTGTACCACACGACGCATTGCAATTCCACGGAGGAATTTATATGAGAAATTCATTCGAGCGCAGTGCGAATCATGATGCGAAGAGTGCATATACATAGCACACACATAGTATAATAGCATATGTAGCGCTTTAGCAAAGGTAGCTTAGGATAGTATAGGCAGTATAGGCTGTACAGTCAAGGTAGGCAGTGCAGTCTTAACTGGGAGCAGACGCATATTCGTCACTCTCGTGCTGCATGCATGCGCGCACACGTGTTAGGCATGTGGTAAACTCGATGACAGTAATAACTGGCTGCTCACTCTATGGTCGTAGGTGTAACAAAGACCGGATAGAGCCCAACCTTTGGTCGAGCTTTAAAAGGCTCTTTACGGCGATCGACAGCCTCACTGGCTGCGTCGGCTTCGGCATCGCGATGTTATATACCGATTCCCTTCCGTATCAGAGAGAGAGAGAGAGAGAGAGAGACGCGAGAGAGCCGCGTCAGCTTTTCTCTCTAGTCCACTCTGAGGTTCCTGATGCGCTGCTCGGCGCGATGAACCAACAAGGGTCGCAGCACAGCGAATACGACTGGCTGCTGAGAGACGTGTGTCCATGCATGCCACGTATACAATTGTACGGGGATTGGATCTCAAGGACCCTTGCCGGATAGAATGAGATCGTGTTTCTTTCGGGTCGCTTTATGATTTTAAATAGACTGTCGCTTCGCAGCTGCACGCCACCGCCTTAACTCCTCCTGTCTGTACGCAGAGTACCAGTTGTATGTACGCCCGAGAGCCACTCTGTCCCCCCGAGCCCAGTTGTGTATACATATTTTCTTTCGTCGCCTTCCTTGTTTCCCTACTTTGACGCACGCGCGCGCGCGCGCGACCTTAGTAACGTCCCCCGCGTCATCGTCGTCCGTCGTTGACGTTATTCGACTTACGTAGGGACGTTGAGAAAATTATATCGATGGAGATCCTCGAATGTCGTACGCTATATATCTCAAAATCCAATATTAATTTCGAAAAGAAGGAATCCAGTCTCTGCGTCTCTTGGCCAAGGTCGAGAGAGAGAATCGACGTGACGATCGAGGGTTTTATACTATAGTCTGAGAAAAACGTACCCTGGAACAAATAACCCCCTCTCTTTCTCGTTTCCTCGTGATTACTCCAGTGCTGTTATCGAAAAGTAGAAAAAACTTCCGTTAAACGGGCAATCGGTATCTTATCTCTCGAGGTTTTCGAGAATGGCGGAATGAGCGCTCAGTCGAGTCTCAGCCGATATTCTTCGAGTTTGAAGCACGCAGGAGAGGACTCGAAAATTCATAATAATTATTATACCGTAAGCTTTGCGCTCCTTTTTCTTCTTAGTGACGCGGATAAATAGGAACCCAATTTCAGAACCTGCGATATAGGTGAAGTTATCAAACCAGCATTTGGAGTTTCATTGGAAATGCTGAATTTGTCTAGTGGGTTAATTGAAGAGAAAGAAAACAAGCAGTTTTTGCTTTTCCTTTTGTACCCTCGTCTCCTCGTGGGAATGTTTTGGAGATTCTTAAGGGTGGTCGATCAGTGACGATAGCTTCTTTCTCCAATTTTTCCATTCTTACATATTATTGGCCGTCGGTCGACGTGGATACGGTTGTGTCTGGACTGTCGGCGCTTCTGTGTCCTGGGGTCAAAATTACGTCTGTAAATTCGTTTCATTTTGTCCTCGTGCTGCGCATTCTGCGATTAATACCGCGAAATGTACCTCTTCATACGTTAACAGCATATGCATGCATACATATACACACAAATGACCACAAACACTCTAATTATTTTTAATGTGCATGAAGGGGCCAACTTCACAGAGGTAGGTACCCAAAGCATCTTTGCTTATTCCGTCATTTTTCTTTTCGTCCACTTCCGGCGTTCTCTTCAGGGCGTACTGTTCGCTTGACGGTGGTGACACAAAATAGGACCTGCCAAACTGCTTGACTTCCGGACAACGCGAGTCGCAACGAGTCTTGTCGTTTAGAGCCGCATCGATACGTCTTCCTTCTAGTTAATTATTTTGCGCGAGACATCGAAATGCGAAAACAACTTTACAATGCCCGAGGATGCTCGCGCTCTCTTACTTTCCAAGCACCATGTAGCGCAGTTACTATGGGAGTCTCCTACCGCACCGTTCTCTGCTTCCGTAGCCTGGGATAGGCGTCGTTTCTTCGAATGATCAGCTGCATTGCGCGTTGCGCTGCAGTCGTCGATGCGCGGGGGACTAGTCGTTGCGCCTCCATTGCGGATCCAGAAATGCAAATAGCAGCGAGCCGCTTGGCGCGCAGACTCGTTAAACGACACACACGGGTCGTTGGAAGACGGGAAGAGCAACAGCCTATAGGCACTGAGCGGTGACCATTGAAAAATCCATGTTCAAACTTGCCCCTATTATACAGTCACGTACACAGAATCCGCTAGATCCTTTTAATTTTCACGACTGCAGATTTACTGTTCGAAAATTTAATCTCGGATGCTCGTTCTTGTCTCTTCTTTTACATTTCTTTTCGTTATTTCACTGTCGCTAGTGTCCCTGAGAAGGAATATCATATGTCGAATCATTCGTCATAATTTGTGGCTTCCTCGTGCGTGCATTTATCGATCCATCAAAAAGCAAAAGTAGAAGGCTCGACTGGATCTGACAGGAACAAAAACTATTCGCTACTGAAGGCCCCGTAATGTCGGATGCATGAAAGATGCAATGGGATCTGCTACCGCGAAATTAGAGCCTCGTGACTTTACTATATTATGTATATGGCACAGCCTCCCTCTAGGAACGACGGAACCAGAGGTTAAAGGCTAAAGGCGTATCCTGCGTGTGTTCAGTCGGCCAATTCGATTGGTCCAAGACTCTTAAAGTGTGGAGCTCTGCATGGGGACGCGGCGTTTCGTTGGTCGGATGAACCTACTGGACACACGTACGAAGCCACAAGATATCATTAAGGAGAAAAGCAGCGGGTAACGAAACAAGGACAATAAGCTATCGCGTCCTAGGAGACGGACGGGCTCAGGAATGTCTAGTGACTATCAACTATGTTTGGTCTGGTCTGGGGCCGACAGGAAACGCGATTCAATGCCAATCTGCGATACGAAGCGGGGACTCCGTGATATCGGCGCTCGAAATACGCGTCGGATAAGCGTTTGATCGAGTGTGCGGTCTTATCGATTATTTTAAACGATTAAGAAGAATTGAAATGATCGGATTTACGGAATATCTCCGAGAAATCTGGCGTATAAATAAGTTTTCTGCGAAGCAACAGCGCGCGCTTTGAGACAATTTTGAAATTTTTACTTCGTGGAGATTCGGAAGAAGGGCCACATGGGAGAAAGGATGGTGGCAAAGACTTGTGTACGGGATACATTGGACCGGAAGTCATGGAGACAATGAAGAATAAACGTTCGATACGAAACAAAGACGTTCAAATATCGAATTGCACGTAGACCTACGTAGAGAAGGTTGCACCAAATAATTTGTTTGTCCATGAACGTGTCGTCCCCCCCCCCCCTCCCTCCCCCTACCCCTCCCGACCCGGATATGCACGTCTGGACACATTTGCGCACGTACGTCGAATTATCGCACCACGACGTACGATTCATTGAAATCTCGATACGCATCGATATCGTCTCTTAACGAAGCTATCTCTACCTATTTTTATAAAATTTCCTCGTGCGATCGCGACGAATGCGTCGACACGCTACTGTATATACATACATCTTCGCTATGCTGGTGCTGTTGCGACATCAGAATCTGATTTTGACAGATAAGAAATTCTATCGCGCAAGGAATTTTCGAAATTCTACCGCACGTTGTTTGGTAACGTAAATAAATGTATTAGGTACTATTCCATTAGGTATAATTACACTGACCATCGGTTGAGTATACATATATACTAAAATTGAGTATAGCGATGCTTAAGTATGCTGTACATATATTTATTTCTTCTTATCGGTTAATTTTATTGCGAAAGTTTATGGTCGCTGCGGTCGGATCGTATAGTATATGGTAAATACCCAAGAAGACGGAGGACGATCTGCCGCCGCTATCCGAAGCGGCGCAATCGTTTCGAGAATCTACGTTGCCGGTATTGATTGTGATTCATTGCTCGATAACGATGCCAATGACGACTACGATGACTGCGAAATCTTCATAAGTGTTACAACGAGTGTGCACAAATAGGCATGCTTGACATTTTTTTACGCTATATATATATATAGGTCGTCGTCGTGCAAAGTACACAATGGCCGTATATCGACTTGCACTATAAATATATTTCAATTCATTTTATTAAAATACCGATAGCATTGTTGACTGCTATCGATTGGTTATTTATATACTATAGCTATAGGATGTGCTATACCTTTTAATGAGAAAAAAAGAAGTGAAAGGAGGTTGGGGAGGAACCGACCGAATCGCTCGACTTTCACTCCGAGTTTTGAAAATATTAATCTTTCATTGTTTCGTTTCAATAAATCTTGAACTTTGATTCGTATCGATTACTCACAATCCGAGGGATAAAATTCGCTCGCACGGAAACATGATCGAGTGGTTGATTTGATTTGATTAATGGCATAGTGACTTTAATTCTTTACAGCCGATAAGTGCGCATCTTATTTGTAAATCTTATCACGCCTCCATGTTACTCTGTTGCTAAATATACACATACAGAGAAAGAGAGAGAGAGAAAGCTAACGTTCCCTGTGTCGGCTTCGAACGAAATATTAGCATGATTGAGTAATGTTTGGTAAAATTATCTTTTAAGAAAATTAATAAATGCCAGTTTGCCACCTGGTGGTGACATCGGTGTATACTGCTACGCGCGAGATATCGCGCAGTAGCCGAGTATGCGCGACGCTGTAGACATGAAAAAATTGACATACCAATTACATAGACGGTGTAATAAAGCATTTTTAAGACATGCTGCACAGTCTATTTACGTCTCAGAGTAGTCAGAAATAACGTGTTAAAACTTGAGGAAGATCCGGTTCGGTAGTTTGTGACGAACATGAAAACGGGGGCTGTCTATTTAAACGTTATAGTAGAGATAGAGATAAAAGAAGAAAGCAGGTATTAAATCCGTGGTTATCTGCAGCTGCGGGAAATCTTGTCGATCGTCATTTTTATGCTTTAAGAAGACAAAAAGTGGTTTCGTTAATTTTCGCATATCACCATCTCGATACAGTCGTAGTGTGTAGCGACACATCTTCGCATGAATTTACAGCTTTTACGTGACGATTCACCGTCCGTGGACAAAAGATATGACAATTTACGAGAGCTTTACTTCCAACGAGCTCGTGTCGCGCCTTTGGGCGACGTGCCTGTAGAAGTTGATCTTTGATAATAGATACCATATGGTAGAACGAGACAAGGTACGTTCTGACGCATCTACGTCGCAGAGGACCGCTGCCCGAGGAATCCGCCATTGTGCCCGCGCAATTTGAAACAAGGCGCAGAGTTTTGACCGTTCGAAACTGAATTAAAAAATATTATTTCTAATTAAAATTAATTTCATTCCTCTGGATAATTTATAGGGTTCTGAAAAGTGAAATAAATTGTAAATTTATATATATGGTTATATTTAAAATATGTGAATAATTAAATTAATTAATTACATATCGCGGGTCCTTTCCTATTACAACTAAATATAGCATGTTTCATTAAGCAATGTTACTCTATGTCGATTCACAGATAAATAATGTATTTAAAAAAAATAAACAATGAATTTTCGTCCTAATTTATTATGCACAATACAAATCTCAGCACGCACTTGACATACGATCAGGATCAGGTTATGAGGGGTTATGGGATGGGACACATATCACGACGATCACGATATGAACACTTTTCGCATAGACAATAATATCAATCGTCGTTCAAAGTTCAATTATACAAACGATATCGTGCAGTGGTACGCAGATCTTGCATTGTCGGCATAATGCAATCGGAATTTCTCAAATTGATATATTCGCATCAACCTCCTGCTACTTTTTAAGTGTCCTAACGTTATTTGGCAGCATAGTTTTATAGGCATACCGACATCATGAAAGACCCATAAAATGGAGTTCTTTGTAAATTATTTTTCGGGAAAAGAACGGAATATAAAAAGATGATCGGTGTCTTTCTCAATTGGGACCTTGTTGAGTACAGGGTGCCAAACTGCAGTATCTATCTTGCTCCAGCGGGCAACTGCACCAGAACCCTTGTATATGTATGTATATCCATTAATTGTCTCTGACGAATTGGCAAGAGAGAATTTCGTTGAAAAATTTCGACTCGGAGCTATTTAACTTTTGCTGTGTAAGTACAGCGACCGAGCGGTGAGACTCCGTCGACGACGTTCGTGTAGCGCGTGTCCAAGAATTTGTGACTTCATTGACGGAGCCCGTGCGAAGCGTCAAAGGCGCGTTAAAAATAATTCAGGAACGTAGAATTCGGTCGCGCGTATGGCTTACAACTGCACGACCGTGAGTAACGCTCCTAACACGTGGGTGCGTGATGGAGAGCCGGAAAGAGCCAGAAAGCTCCAGAAAGAGCTAAATAAAAGGCAGAATCGGCCGGCGAGACTCGCGCGTCGTTCTCATAAACGAGAGACAAAGACTAGCGCGTGCTTCCAAACGATTGTCTATCTGCTCGATTAACATACGTAAAACGATATAACCGTGAATTCAAATTTCAAATCTTCGTCCACTCCGAAGGATATCAGTGCGAGAAGGACTGATTGCCGTTTGTTTTTTATATGCAAATCTTTCACGTCTATCCTCGGCAGACTAATGCTTAGAACACTTTACGACCAAGGTCTCCCCTCTCCTTCGTTTTAAGGTCGTCATGGACGCACACGGCGGTTACTGTTCGACGGGAGACGTGAACACGCGTGCCTCTTTTTAGACTGAAACTAAATATCGCATGGCGCGTGCGCGCGCACACATCTACCACTTGTCCTAGAAGCCGCCGGTGCACTTTGAAACTCAATGAAATAGATTGGCACTTCCTCGCGAGTCCAAATCGCATTTGCATGGGCAAGCAAGCGCCTTAACGTGTAGTCGCACAAGACTCATTGCCAGTGTGATACACAGTATACGTACAGTGCGCACAGTACGCTTGCGTCATCAACTATACTTGGAAATATTCTACGTACTACTTCTTCCTTCAGCTATATCCAATAGCTGGATCCCCACTCCACTGAATATTTTGTAAATGAATTTCATTCCATTGAGAAATATCTCCGTTAAAATATTTGCCAGTTAAACGTCTGAAACGCGAATCGCCTTTAGACGGCAAATATTGATATACGCACGTTTATGGAAACTAATCGCGCGCGATAGAGAGAGGGCTGAGGGGGGGGGGGGGGGAGTCTGATCCCGACGCAACGTACCTTTGCGAGAATGTACGAACGACGCATGCTGCATCTTGAATGCAAGAAAGATTTGGTAAAATAAGAAAGATGAAGGATCAGTGGAGCGATACTTTAAAGGCGCTACGATTAGTCGCTCGGTATTAATAATGCGTATCAGAGTACTGACGATCCTGACCAATCGAAACCACCCATTAGTCGGTCGCGCGTTACCGTTGGTCGATGATATTTAAGTTGGCTAATTCGTACGCGTACATGGTGCTCTGCTACTAAAATCGCAGTGTCTTCATTAGCAGATACTTTTCATTGGCGAGGAGGAACCATTAAATGTTTCTTAATAATTGAAGTAAGAACTCTTGATTAATTGTTGACTCTGTTCAGGTACCGAAAGATGTCCACAGAAAGGCGTCGTCAAGCAAGTTGGTTCGAAATTGGTACGAGCCCTCTCCGAGAAGGGATTGGCTCTTCTGGTGAATCATGGAATTCCCGATTGCAAGGTACTTTTTACTATTTTTATCTCCTCTTTCTATCATATATTTTTAATCCTTAGATATATGTTTAATAAACTGACCCTTTTAAGGGCTCCGTATGTTTTTTTTTAGTTTTACCCCGACGAAAGCAAAATTGTATTTACTTGTTGCGAAAATTTCAAAGCAAGTTTTCTCTACTGCTTTTTTCTCCCCTCGGGTAATCGCGTTACATTTCACCTACAGCCGCTTGACCTTCCCCAAGCAACGCTTAAGAAAATACGTTACGTGAAAGCGACCGAAACCCGCATTGGCTATTTATGCGTGGAGGGAGGGCTGAGAAGGGGAGGGAGAGACTCGTGCATTCCATTCCATCAAGGATGTCAGTTCTTTTCGAATCGTTGCCATTTCCATAATGCGCCGAAGTGCGCGACACTCGGGAAATTGGAAAAGGTCATGCTTCCAAAGTGGTCGTTCGGGGGGGGGAGTGACTTGACAATACTTTGCTCTTGCCAATTCTGCTGAGGACATGACAACACAAGACAAGACAAGACAGCGCAGCAACAATTGCAATAGTCTCTGATCGGACCAGCCATATTGCCTGTCTTTTCATTGATAAATTATTCGTGCGTCGTTGTGACGAAGGACAGCAGTGTTTATAATATTTTGATGCATCCTGATCGCACGCGCGCACGTGGCCGCGCATTCTTTCTTTCTTTTTCACCCTTCCTCTCTGGAGCTTCTGTAGCTTCTGTCCGCTGAGAAAATAATTAATTAATTAAAAGAACGACGATCCTCTGTAACTTGAAGGTCTGATAGACATCGCGTTAACAGGCCGTGACCCGAGAGTCAGATCGATCGAAGAGACGGATCGCGAGGGGATTCTTCGTAATTAAAAACTCATCGGTTGTTCCGTAATTGCCATTTAATCCTCAGACTTACGAATTTCGACGTTCCCTTGATTACTAATCTATTCAGGATTTTGTGTTTTCAATTGAGGACGAGTATCTGACGTATTGCGTCACACATGTTGCCAAAGCCACGATCGGCCGAGAGTCCTTAAAAATCATCGTGTAATTTTAATTTGTTGAATTTTTTGTGAGCAGATGACACCTAAGTAAGGCGCGACTGTTCTGATATCAATGGTGAAGATCGAATCCGTTATTTCGTGTCGTTTCGGCTGCTTATGATACTTGCTGCAGGGGAAGTGACGGATCGCGCGAGTAGTGCGCGGTTCGTATAAATACTGTCGGTGCAGGCTAATTAGCACTTTCGTTGATCCAATCCAGGATAGCGGCGCGCGAGACTTTACGAAAACAAGCTTTGCCATGGGCAGCTGTTTGTACAGGTGATTCCGATTGACGCTATCGACGTCGATCACCACTCGCGCCTTCGGAGTAATGAGTACTTAAACTCTCGTCGCGATATATGAAGACGATCCTTAAGGAGTTTCAAAGTTTAATGGGGAATCTCTTTGCAGTGCACACCGTACGTGTCTCTATCTTTTTATTGTAGATGAAGGCCGTCTACAGGGCCCTGGACTCCTTCTGCGAGCTACCGGAGGACGAGCGTGCCAAGTATGAGCGGACTTCGCCATCGAATCACGGCTACGTAAGGCCTGGACTCGAGAAGTGAGTAACAGTGCAATAGCCCACTCTGAACCTGCTGTAGTTGCCCCTCGTGGCCCGGCTCGAACGACGATCTAAATTGTCGTTTGAAATTGTGTCACGAGCAGGTTCTCTAAGGAGGACGACGAGGAGGCGCGACATGCTTTCAATGTGACCGGAAGCGGTGGTGTGCTCCCGGAAGCGGAGGTGCCCGGGTTCAGGTCGGCTGTCGACGAACTTGCCCGGGACTTCAAACAATTATCGGCCATGTTGCTCACTGTATGTAATCCGCAGTAGATAGAAAGGAATTCAAAGGAAAAGAAAATCTCCGCTAGAATCTAGATTCTCCCGAATTAAGATTAAGGTCACGACACTTCATTTTTAAATAAGAGCCCAATATAATCGTAATTCAAAAAAGCACAAAAAAGAGAGACGTTTCTATTGCCGTGAGTTTACCATAACTAAATATATCTTATTCGGGGATAAGACGCTATTTCATACGTATCTACGATGCGTGGGGGGGTACTATTCCCCCCCCACTTCCCGGTACATCTTGTATACTATACCTGCTTAGAAACCTCCAAACCTGTTATAGCTAATGATCGTGCGTCCCTCGCTGCCGAATAACGATCCGTTAAACGAATTCTCAATTACAGGCCCTCGCAGTGGGACTCAACAAATCACAGGACTTTCTGCTTTCAAAGCACAGTCAGATGTTGGGTCAGGATAACGTTTCCACCCTAAGACTTCTCTATTATCCGCCTTTGGGTGCCCCGGTGCCTGGATTAACACGCTGCGGAGCGCACCAAGACTACGGGACATTTACTTTGCTAGCTCAGGTACGTCGCCATCGTCTCTTATCGTCAGGCCCTGGTTTTCGCCTTCTGATTAACCGCAAGTCTGTACTCGCGCACTTTGAACTCATGTGCGGCGCGAGTTTTTGCTCTTTGTTATGCTGCTCGTTCGATTCTCTAAATGTTGGCCCACTTGCAGGATTGCGAGGGTGGACTCGAGGTTCAGACGCCACACGGTGAACGCTGGGGACGCGTGGGACATTTGCCAGGAGCCATTTTGGTGAACACCGGTGATATCCTGGCCTGCTGGACAAACGATCAACTCCCGGCGCTGCGTCATCGTGTTGTCGTGCCCGAGCATTGTGGCCGTGGGCGACACTCCATTGCTTTCTTCGTTCATCCGGATAACAAAATCCTGATAGAGCCCTTCGATACAAAGCTTGTACAGTTAAGCGGACAGGAAGCGGCGGCGACGGGGGCGGCTGCTGCTACGGGGGCGACGGCGGCGGCGACGGCGACGACAACGGCACCGTGCCGTCTCCAGAAAAAGAAACGCGGCGTTCTCACGGCATATCAACATCTTCAGCGTCGATTTCGGGAGACCTATGCGTCCTAATAATCGTGCAATCCTCCTTGCTTGCTTTACGTGCAGTCGTCGGATCATTCGATATTGTAATGCTCGGTACGGTATGGCCCGTAAATACGAGAGAACATCTGTGAGTTAGAGCACCTACCGTGGATTAGAATATATGAATAGGCATTTGACAATTATTTTGTAATTTTCTTCCTTTCAAGTTTATTCAAGCAATTTTTGTCCGCTCAACTTTCTGAAGAATTTTAATAGACGATGCGATATGTTCCGTAGTTCAATTCGAGTGTATATGTCTTTTTATAAGCATCATTATGGGGGTTATTAACAACAACAACAACCTACCAACGTAACCGCCTGAAGAAGGTGGTTCTGCCATAGAGGTGAAAGATTTGTGAAGCGCACAATGTCGCTTTATACTCTATGGTATGCATAAATATTTGTTGCGGACGTTCCATAGATACAGAAATATCAATTATTACGTGACATTTGAAGATATACACTGCGGTGGTGCATTCGAGGCCATATCGTGTAAGTAGGCTTGTTGTATAGCTTATTATTGGATGCCATTTTGTAATTGTTACATTAATAGACAATTGGTTTTGTGCCGGAGAACGTAGGAGAAATAAGAGTTGGAATTTTGAAAAGCGAAGAAAAAAGAGGATGTACGCTTCGCTAGCTGGAGGCGAACTAGATGATTGCGTCAGTCTGTTCGAATCAAATGATTGTGCGTCGTTTTACCTAGAGGAAACTGTTACTGCGAAGCAAAAATTATGTAAAGAACTTTTCAGCCAATCTGAGGAATCTTCGTTAAGTATCATCACCACAAGTATTATTTTGGCCTTTGTATTTAATTCGCGACAAACTGCGGAAGCTTGATATTTGATATAACTCTCTGTTTCTCGAAACTCTGCTGTACGTGCATGGCGGAGGGAGGCAGGGAGGAAGGGTGTGCGCGCATGCGTGTGTATATGGCTGTTTATGCATTTGTGTGCGCGTCAAGTAACGAGCAATAATACACAAATTTGTACTTAATCTTGATTTTTATTACCTATTCATTTTCCAATAACGTCGGGTGATTTGTAAATGGCCATTATTCGGCAGGTACGTATTATGTACAATGTATACTACACTATCCACTTGTTGCACGCGCTCGACTTACTGCATAACGTTTTAAATAGACTTTCAAATTAAAATCCTGGATCCCAATCGGTCTCTTGTTTCTTTTCATAAGTTCGAAAACACAAGAGCGTATCGCCAGGTTTAAATGACACTGTTGGATCGTCTAGCCTCAGACCACATTCCACTCCCTTCTTAATCGAGTCCACTTCATTCTTTAGATGCCTCATGGATTTCAGTTTACCTGTTGAGATATACGGTTTACGCTGATTTTCCGTCTTCTTGGAAATTATAACGCGTGTATATACATATGTATTACTAGCTAGCTTACCTGTATAAATAATTTCATTTTCACGCATCAAACGAAACATTTCGGACTTTTTGAGAACACCTTTCGTACATCTGCAACCTGCCACAGGTATTTTCTTTCTGCCTTCGGACACTTGGAATTCTTGTAACACGTTGGCTTCACCTATCGACATGCATGTGTGTTGTAATAAACTGAATTTTGAATATTTCCGTACTCCACACTGCAATGTAGTGTCCTCCTACCGAGTAATTCCTCCGCTGTCGTCATTGGGAGTTTGTTATTTATTTCAGTTTTTAGATCATCCACGAGTTTATATATGACATTATGCGGTCGTATGTCGACGCCACACTTCCTTGCCAGTTCCTCGATCGTCTTTGGTGCGTTCACATTGAAATTGTAGATAATAGCTGCAATTTATAGAAATAAGGAATTACCGGTCTGTGTACTGTACCACGTGATTTCGCGATATGCAGGGCAGAGTGTCAAGTCACCGTCAAAAGTTTCGGCCAATTCGACATCCGTTTCGCATACGGGTCCGACGCCATAATGAATAACGTTCAGTCGACATTTGTCATTGCCGCTTTTATAAGTCTCGAGAACGTCGAGGATAGCTTCGACGGAACCGTCGACATCGCCCTTAATAACGACGTTAACCTTGGGGACGTCGTCATCTTTTATCTCCTTTTCTCTAGGACCTTCGCGCTTCAATTTGCGTCGTCCTATGGCCCTTCTTTTTTCCAACAGAGTCTTGTACTCCTATCAAACGAATGTGAGCTCTTTATGACTCTTGACAATTTTTACGAAATAGCCTTAATCTATCAGTGTTGTTATACATATATTGTACTAACGGTAAGATACTCCTGATGTTTCTTGTCGGCCGCTTCCTGTTGTTCCAATGATCTTTGATGAGCTAATCGAGCTTCCCTGTACCTTAGAACTTGGTGCGCGCGTTTCTCGCTTTCAACCTCGATGATTTCGTCGCCCGCAGACGGCAACACGCGCCATCCAATTATTTGTACCGCTTCGGCTAATTTTGCCTCGTCGACCGGCTTACCAGAATCATCAAACATTGATCGTACTTTGGCCCACGCGAGACCGCTGACTGATATTAGAAATAATTTGAACGATGGGTTTAGTTGAGTTAATGGAGATGGTAATTAATGTGGCCTTTAACCAGGTAATGCCCAACAATTACCAAGAACCGCTCCCCTTCTGAGTGTACCGCGCTGAATCAGTGCAGTGGACAACTTTCCTCGTCCAGGATGATTACTGGATTCTATCACGATGCCTTCTACCAATCCAGTTGGATCTCCCTTCAACTCCATTACCTCCGCTTGAGCGGCTATGGCCTCGGTTAGATTACTCAAGTTGATACCCTTTAACGCGGAGATATTAATACTCTGAATATCGCCACCCAAGTCTTCAACCAGAATTCCATGTTGCGCCAACATTTGCTGAGTTCTTTCCTAAAATTACATTAAATCTGTAAGGTCGAGTAAGTTGCGAGTGTCGATATTGGTTTCTCGTTTACCTACAATGTCGGCTTCCGGCTTGTCGATCTTATTGATGGCCACTATCAATGGAACATTTGCTTCTTTTGCCATTTCTATACTCTGCACCGTCTGATCCATTACTCCGTCATCGGCGGCCACCACTAGAACCACGATGTCAGTCGCACTGGCTCCCCGAGCTCGCATTGCGCTAAATGCGGCATGTCCTGGTGTATCCAAAAATGTCATCCTCTCCCCGCTACTTAATGTTACTGAATTCAGATATCGAGAAAAGTTACTTTAGCTGTATCCCCGTATTTTGTTAAATCTGTTTGATTCAATGTGATGTCGAACGAACCATTAAATGCTCCAATGTGCTGCGTTATCCCACCAAATTCGGACTTCACTACGGATGTGTTACGTATCGAGTCGAGTAAAGTTGTCTTCCCATGATCGACATGACCCATTACAGTAACCACTGGATGTCTTTTAATCAGGAGATGAGGTTCTGCTTTGGCCCTGTTTAAATTGGCAAATTTATTAATATATCTATTGGTACATCTACTCAGTCAGTCAGTCAGTCAGTAACATGCGTTACCGTTTAACGGCATCAACATCCGTATCCTCTTGATGTTTCGTGTCATCCTTACAAGTCGGATGTGAGACAATCTTAAATTTTGCACCAAGTTTCTTGACCGTTTCTTGTATCACAACAGAATTTTCAATGGGTGTATTTCTTTTGTAACGAAAAAATCGATCAGAAAGTGATAATGCTTCAAATACATCTGCAATGTCTCTGTGCATAACATTGGCAATATCCGACGGTGTCATATTTTTCCATATATCGACAACCAAGTTATTCTTTTTCTTCAATTTTAATGCCAAAGGATTATTTTGTTCTTGTTCCTGTAAACAATAGAAAACCTATATGCACAGTAAATGATTTTACTGTGAAAACCGGAATGGATGCTGTAATAGTACCCTTTCTTGGTTAACTTTTCTTTGTTTGAGAAATATAGGCGTTGTTCCATACGAATGACACTGAATGCAGTAGCATATGGGTAAAAAGGCATTGTTGATATTTTTAATTTCGCCTAAAATTCGTCTGGTTGACCTGAAATTTACAACAAGGGCTACGTTAAGTTAGGTTATGTGGGTATTATCAACTAAAAAAGTCAATTATTTTTTCATCTATATCATTAAGATACTACTTAAGGTTTGGACTGACGATAACGTGGTGCTGTGTATCAGAAACGTAGAATATATCCACCTGTGTTTTAGAAAAATTTTGACTACCGACGCTGCCATATTCATAGACTACGAGGTGACTGGTCGAGACTACGAAAAAACAGTGCAGTATAAAGATGACTGAAGAATGTAAGTATACTAGAATGCATATGGCATTGGTGCGGGGCGTGTCGAGAGAGATAGCGAGGAAACAGGTCAATGGAGTAGGCTGTTTCTATCACAGACCGTACAGTCTCTCAAAAGGTTGAAGCTGAGAATAAAGCACTGCGCACGGGGTGGACTAAACACCTGGTCCTAATAATCAAAGATTGTAAATTTGACACTAGATGGCGATGTACGTTGCAAGACGAGACTTATGCAATTCATGATACAAATAGACGAGGTATAGCCACTAGCGATCGTATTTTGATTCAGATCGCGCAGGTCCAATGACGTCACATTCAAAGCGACATCAGTTTTTTTTTTAGTTTAAGGGGACTTATTTACGTTTCGGTTCGTAAGAAGATGACCCCTCAAAATGGAATTGAAGTTGCGTTAGTGGCTATACCTATCGACATATAGTACTGGAGTACTCACTGTAGCCGCAGAAAGTATAACCGGGAATAGAAAGAGAGAGCGAATCGTTAGTACCGTTCTGTTCTTCTCTTGGGCAGAAGCGGAATCAGGAATAAGGGACCAGGTATATATCGATGCTCCCTTCTCATCTCTGGCTTAGTTTCCACTGTGCAGAGTTTAAACAGATCAAGCAGCCTCATTGGTCAATTCCATTGAACTCCTATACGTGATTGGTTAACTCCGTTTAAACTCTGCATGGTGGAAACTAAATCTCTGTTGGGTAAGAAATCTGATAATGGAAGCCTGAAACAGCTTAAAATCCCCAGATAATGAAGAATACTTAGAGTTCAAAAGATAGGAAAATAGCTAAGATTCAAATCTCCTTAAATAATGAGAAAATTGAAATCACGGCTCCTCATAATGCTTTGAATTTTAAATTATTATAAATTACAAATACGTGATCTCATGTAGATAGAATTTCGTTGGCCAAGTTGGTATGGCCGAATGGCGGTTAAAATCAGAGATGCTTGTATTTGTTTGCATTCGTTTTCTAATATTCTGTATGTATGATTATTTTTGTGATTTCTTGTGATTTATGTAGGGAAGGCTAAACTACGAATGTGTCTTTTGATACTGTGGGATAGATAGTTTTAAAAATGTTGGTGTACGATGTGCTGCATAAAGAAAAAGTCTATGAACTTGTAGCAGGCGACCTCAGGGGTCTTGGGGTTAAATACCGTTTCAAGAAGAATGCTATCAAAACTGAAAAACCTGAGAGATCTGGAAATGCTTTGAGAAAAGTATTCAAGACGCATTTGTCTTACCTGCCACTTGACGTGGTGAATCTGTCCTCTGGTGCTATTGTACATGTTCCTTCATTTGTTAGCCAAGCAACTGCATACTTGGAGCAATTTCTCAATCAGGAAGGATTGTTCCGAAAGGCTGGCTCACAGATTCGACAAAAGGAACTAATTGCTCGTGTTGATAATGGTGGTACTTTGCTGGAGAAACATCAAGCTGTTGACGTTGCTAATTCCTTGAAAACATTCTTTCGGAACCTTCCTGAACCCTTGATACCATATTGTTATCATGATTTATTTGTACGGTGTGCAATGCTAAAGACTCATCATATAGAAGCTTTGCTATTGGCATGCATATTATTACCACCGCATCATTTAAATACACTGGCGTTTTTCATGGATTTCTTGAAAAAAGTATCCACTTTTGAGAAACAAAATAAAATGAGTATTGAAAATCTAGCTAAAGTTATTGGACCAAACATTATGCCTTTACAAGAGCCAACAATGGCTGCTGTTCAAGCCAGACTGGAAATACATTTGGTCATAGTAAAGGTACTAATACTAATATAAGCACTGTATGAAAGAGTCTTCTGTTAATATTTAATATAGATATTGTTCTAGATTTTAATTGATAAAGCTGAACGTATTGGAGTCTTATCAGAACACGTTACAGAAGCTCTCACTGGAGAGGTAATTGGAAGTATCGAAGCTGAACTAGATCGATCTGATCCTACACTACACTCTAAAATAAATAAAAAGAAAAAACATCGCAGTGGCAGCCTTACACGTAAGCCACATCTAAGTGCCTCGAACCTCAATCTAAGTATGTCTGTCGATCTGAATACTAATCTTTATCGATATATAAATGTTAACACGATGGTTCTCTATTTAATACAGTAACTATGATTGAAACATTCATGCATTACGATCTGCATGTTCATCATAAAAAATCATCACTAATTATAAACTCCATAGTGTTAGCATGTATAGATAAACTAATATCTTTAATGATAACTATCTCTAATATTTTATAATTTATTGATATTAGTTTGAATGAAATAACATAATAACTTTGTTTAACCAAAGGAAAATAATTATATATATATATAATTATAATTAATTAATTATTTTAATTAATAATTATAATTATAATAATTATACATATATTAAACCACCCGAATTATATAATCAATGATTTTCATGAAAGGGATGATTAATGGTCTGAAGAAAATAGTAGGCAAGAGTGGCTCCCCAGTTGATTCAAGAACAGGAAATACAAATTCGGTACCGGAACCTAATCCGGCTCATACGCCATCCATTAAAACTGGTAAAAAGCGCAAAGTGATGGAAGCAACAGCTCCACTAAGTATAAAGAAAATGTACGAATTTATTACTGAGTATATTGCATATAACAGAGATGCCAGAAAGCAGAACATTTTTGTTACTTGTTTTTTGCATGTTGCTCGAGCGTGTTTTGTTTACAAGATTTTCAAAATTGATTTTAGTTATCGTTATGTTTTCTTAGTCGCAGTTACGTTCTATTTATTGTTGCATTTGGAATGACTTTTTTTTTTTTAATTTTGTTACCGCTTACAGGCGAGTTTTATTGGAAGTAATGCCTGACAATACTTGCCTCCGACCCCGTCATTTGTTTGCTTCTCCAGTTTCTAGCAATCCGAAGTATGTACATAGTGCATGCTTTTATATGCCCGTTATACATATATTATTCTACACCAATGGTCGACAAACATGAATTAACAACCTTTCATCAACTACATTGACACTATTGGCATGTTATTAAGAGTTTTCCACTATAAAAAAAAAATAAACCACTTCGTTTTAAAGTTGCCGACCATTGTCCTACATGCTTAGTCATTGTAGAAATGATTAATAGATACAATCAATATTCTCACAGCCCAATGAAGGACAGAAGCCCGTTACAGAAATCGAAAGTTCGCAAGTACTTGTCGCACAAGATTCATTCAGAAACGTGAGTATTAAGTCAATGTATCTGTATAAGATCTTGTATTTGTAGTTTACTTCAATCAAATAGAATTAATAAATTACCATTAATTATATCAGAACTGTTGGAGAGAAATTGGACAAATCAAAAAGGCTCAGACTGAGCTTAGATCGTCTGGTCTCTAGAAATAAGGTAGAACTTTGTTTCTATTCCATAAAAATAATAAATTTCTATCGTCAAGATGTTTAAGATGTAACGACTCTCATTTCTAACCGTAGAAGATGGCGGATGTGGATTCACAGTCTTGCAAAGAATCATGCAGTCCGCGTCTTGAGAGACGTTGGAGTTCAGCAAGCAGCGGTTCCAGCTCTACAAAGAAGCGTAAGACACAAAGCGACGGGCCGTTGCAGTTGATGTCGCCGACGAAGGAAAACGAGGGTGCGGATGCAGTTAATCAGAAGGATTACGATCAAGTCTTCATGGATGCCAACGTCAACTTATCCGATGACAGCGGCGAGCAGGTCTTGCAAGAAACAAATAAATCAGATCTGAAGAATAGAGTTAAGTGTATGCGCACTGGATCCAGAAGATCCATGGAGATGTTTTACGTGACGAAATTACCTGATGATTATCAGCCGTCAAAACAAAAAAGTCAGTTAAGTACGATGAATGATCATGGCGAAGAGTATGTCCGAATACCCAAAAGTGAATATGAGGAAATTAAGAGTAGAGTATCCGCCATTGAAACTAGAATTTCTCAAGAATTTGGATGCATTTCCGGTGATGTTGCTGATAATCTGGCTGACTGTTCTGCCAGCAAAGTCCAAAGTGAATATGAGAAAACGCTAGAAGAGGCTAGCATAGAGAATACTGTTACTGCTGATCATTTAGCCAAGAGACTTGGCAAGGAACTGAAGATCAGACGGTCCAGCGAGCACAAGGTGATAAGATCACCTAGTGCCAGGAAGATAGGGAATCTAAGAAGAAGATCCCAGGAGAAACCTAGCAGGTAACTACAGAATAATTTGATATCCTATCAATGATAATATATCTAAATTAATTAACGATTTTAATTAATGTTGTGCATCGATTTTAATAATGTTTCAGTAAACAGCTCAGTCGCAATGCTTCCTGGCATATACCCAACAGATCTGATCTCCAGCACTTAGTGCAGACATCTCCACATTTAAATAATTTATATACAAAACCCACACGGAATCGCCCTAAGGCAATTTCCACGCGTCCTAGTTCGACTTCTTCGGAGTCGTATATGACATCAGAAACCGATCCAATTTGCAGTGATGAGACCAACGCCAGATTAAATTATCTCCAAGAACAGCTTCATGCTTTAATATCACACACTGCGGAGCATACAAGAGACTCGCTGAGCGACGACGACGACCTCTTCGACACGAGAGATCCAAACATGTCGCGAAACGTACGCCGAGCTTCCTCGTTTCATGGTGGAGACTTCATAGATAATTCTCAATACTTTAATAGAAAAGTGAGAGAACTGAAAAAGACTAATAGCCAACAGAATATCGCCGTGGATAATAACGTTCCTATTAAAACGGTATCTAATAGTAGTAAAGAGAAAACAATAACGTGGAAAGAGGCTGACGGTTATTTCAAGTCTGACTGCCGTTTCCAAACACCTACACAGCAAACTGGTCGAGCATCAGTAGCAAAGCTTCGTACTCAAAACGCTGGTATGGTATTGGCAAAAGCTAAATTATTCGATGAGACCACAGCAAAGGCTTCAGGCAGATATGAATCTGCTGCAGAGAATAAACATAGTCAACCAATTCCACACAGAAGACAGTCAGTAAAGCTATCAAGGATGAGAGAATTCAAAAGCCTTGATCTAGACTCTTCATCAGTTCCCAAGAGAACAGCGGTGCCACGTAGAAAGCACGGTAGTAAAAGTCCAAAGAACAACAATGCAAAATTAAGATTAGTCCATTCACCAGGCACATCCCCACTCATTAAAATGGAACTGACCATAGTCCCACAACAGAATCCACGATCGAATTCAGAGAAACGTTTGAATCGTCGAAACTCCCAAAAATTCGAGAATCACTCTCTAGGATTGGCTAAAAATAATCTAATCGCAGATCAAGGCCAGGTCAAGGAGGAACCATTTGATAATATCGCCAGCCACAAAGAGAACAGACCAAGAAAGTCTCCACCGTCTAGTGATAAGGTATCGGTTAATGGGATGCTGCAAGAATCCAATATTAATATTTACAAACCTGACTCTAGTGCCACGTGTAAGACTCCACACATAAAGAGACCTTTAACCTTGAAAACACCCAAGAGCTCAAGGTCATTGGCCAGAAGACCAGCAGTCGATTCTAGAAGGACACCGATGAAGGCTATGGCACCCTTGGGTACACCCAAACGACAGAGTCCTAGAACTGTCCTTAAGACTAGACAGTTAAGTAGACACGTGACATAGAATTTGGAACTATGACTACTTGATGACTGACTACGATGACAAATTAGTAATAATAGAGAAAGGTGACAGATATTTGCATGAATTTATAAATGGAGGAGATAGAGAAAGGGGTAATGACACACGGCCATAATCTTTTAAATCTCACATATTTCTGTACTGTCAATCATTGTACTGAACATTGTATTTGTACTATTGCAATAATGATTTAATATATCTTTATAATATTACGTGAACGTATAAAATCTACTTATCCTTAATTAACGATACGTCAACAAAGTCAAAATAAGACGAAGGATTTTTCATGTAAGGAACTTTGGTTCTTAAATTATGAATAATTATCAACGTATTCTGTCATGAATAATTAAACGATTAGACCAGACTCTCTCTGCCCTTATACTATACGTAGTAATTAGACTACCGTTATTTTATTTTCAATGACTCTCGCCTCGCGAAGCCTCTTGGATTTCTTTGACCGTAAAGGTTATTTTCACTTTTCCCATTTTCTTTCGCATAGAATCATACGACTCCGTCCTAATTTTCTTTACGGCACCGTTGTTCAGTCTAGAGAAAGAACTTTTATCAGTGCTATTGTTGGTAGAATTGATTACTTCCATTTATCGTTTCTACGTACGTCGTTCTTCTTGGCTTCATTATATGTACGGCTTCAGGACTACACTCCGAAGACGAGATGGAGGACTGCGAAAATCGATTCCGTGTACACTTTGGACACATGTCCCGTTTTCTATAACGGCAAAGGTAATATTATAATACTAGCACGCCTAATAGACGTAGGATCCTTGACCCAGAAATAGCACGATGTTAGATGTATGTTCGCCAATATTAGAACGTAGATGCGTTACCGTATTCACAGGTTATAACGAATTACCTTAAATAATTGAAGATTTATTTGCCTTGATTCTACAAAAACTTATATACGTACCTATTAAAATCGCTGGCAGCTCCAGAATGATTGCTGTGCCTTTGACGATGCCAAACTTTGTGCTCTGGCTTTAAAGAACGCATTACAATATCACAGCATAAACGAGAAACAGCACCCCGATGCTCCATTCTACGGAACAAATTATCTCTGTGCTGTAGAAGGCTATTCAAACTTATATTCTGATAGTGGGCAGCCCTTGCCCACGCCTGCAGTTCAGGCTTTACATTGTCCTCGTCTTCCTCCATATCATGTGCCAGGTATCTGGATGAATAAAGATAAAAATATATGCATCAGAATGTCCAGTATTTTAGCAGATAATGCTGCTCGCAGAAATCAATCGATCATCCATCGAAGATCCAAGATCATATTACAAGGCTACAAAGAAATTGAACGTCGTATACTCCTCCGGGTAAAGGGACGCTCTTAGAAAATAAGTGAAGACCATGGCGATCAGGTAATTGTCAGCCAGCTTGCAGCAAGGATCCGTTTCAAAGAAATCCTCTAAGTCCTGGTCTATTTATAGAAGAAATATATGTTATATTCAAAGGAGAAAATACTCCGAATTCTAATTGTAATGTATACCTATTAATTTGAAGAAATAATCGATGTTCCATTGCTTGATGCAGATCATTCTATGTCTGCATGATTGATGCTCTGAAGGAATTATTCTTTGTTCCTTACTGTTGCCCATTTTTCTTCCGGATAATTACTATTTATACTAATGACAGAGATCAGTAAAATAAACGAAGAACAGCCTTGTACTTAAGGCAATAAGTTCAGCTTATTATTTCGCCTTAAACAATCCTTAATTTGCCACCAGCGTCAGATGGTAAAACAAATGATAGCAGATAAAGGCGCCTGAGGAATGCGATATCAGGAGAACTAAATATACTGCAATTTGTATTAATATTCAGATCGATGAGTTTATCACTGTGGAATAATGATTTCATTCAGTCCTTAATTCTTCTACACAACTATTAATCAAATATTTATATTTTATACTTTGTCACAAGATAATACAGTTCAAAATTTTGCACAGGATCATGTCGTCAACAATAACTCAACTTGTATCAGCCAATCACGTTGCACCGGCTGTCCTTGGGCATCTAATTCGAAAACGATTGTTGCACTTTGTTCTGAGAGTGAATCTGTATGAGACACGTGGCTCTTATTGCACGAATCACTAACTGGAACTTTCTTAGGGAACATATATTTTGGAAAGACTGAACAATGCTAAAAGTTAACTGGTCTGATTGGAAGGATCGTTCACGACTACGTTACTTAATTGCGTAATTACGTGATATCGCGGCATGGCTTGAGGGACACGTAGTATTGTTAACTTTGGACAGCTTTGCAAAAGGACCGTAGCTCAGTAGCGCCGTTCTGCATTTACAGTTGTCAAAACGTAAAATTTCGGTGGGATAAGTGTTTGGAGAAGTAGGCGTATTGTGCTGGCCCTTGGGCTAGATTTATCTGAATCCATTTGCCAAAATGAGGGCTGCTGGAATAACCCTCATTAGCATCGCACTTACGTGCGCTGTTATTGGGAATGCATATTATCAAAAGAAACAATTCTATCCATCAGTCGTATACATAACCAAATCGAATCCCAGTATGGCTGTAAGTATTTCAAGTTGTTTTTACAGATGAGTTAAAAACTTGAGTTAAATAATGGAGTGTGTGGATTAGAGCATGTTTAAAAATGGCACAGATTGGCGTTTGGCTGCTGGTTAGAGGTACCAAGTGTGGAATACTTATAGTTTTTCTTTCAGGTAATCTATATACAAGGTTTAATCCTTGTATTTATGATAAATACTTTCCTTAGAAAAATATTCTTTGGTAATCTACGGGCTGCTGAGCTTGAAGTACGTTGTCAATTTATTAAAGTACTGTGGTATAACGTATAGGGATATTATAACAAATCTGATTGTTTTTCAGCATTTGGTCGAGAAAGCATGGTATGCTGTTACTGAGACATGTCTGGCTTTTACCGTATTTCGAGATGATTTTAGTCCCAAGTTCATAGCTCTATTTACGCTTTTACTTTTTCTCAAATCTTTTCACTGGTTGGCAGAAGACAGAGTTGATTACGTAAGTACTTTAGAGTGAAGAAATTATTTTGCTCATGAATTCATGCTTACCATAATGTTTGTTACAGATGGAAAGAAGTCCTGTAATAACGTGGTTGTTCCACCTCAGAGTTGGCAGCCTGCTGTCACTTCTTTTTGGAGCTAACTTAACTATGATTCAATATGCATATGATTCTACTCTTGCAAAAGGTGCTTCGGTACAACTTGTCTTTGGTTTTGAATATGCTATACTATTGACAGTTGTTTTGAACATTACCATCAAATATGTGTTGCACACTATTGACTTACAAAGCGAAAATCCTTGGGATAACAAACCTGTATTTCTGTTGTACACTGAGCTAATCATTGGACTTTTAAAGGTAATTATTTAGTTTGAATTCCTTTTTAAAAAATTATCACTCGCGGATCAGCATTGCAAACTATACGAAATTATTACAGGTAATACTCTATGTGACCTTTGTTATGATAATGGTGAGAATATACACTCTACCATTATTTGCCTTCCGACCGATGTACTACACGATGAGAAACTTTAAGAAAGCGTTCCATGATATTGTTATGTCTCGAAGAGCAATCAGAAATATGAATACACTTTATCCTGATGCTACTCCCGAGGAATTGGCCGCGGCTGATAACGTTTGCATCATTTGCCGGTAAGATATATTTATTGAGAGGTACGTTCATTTATTCAAAGGAGCTTAATTTCTAAATACACTTCTTGCCCTTAAATAATGTTACAGAGAAGAGATGGTTGCTGCTAGCAAAAAATTACCCTGCAACCATATTTTCCACACAGCATGTCTACGTTCATGGTTCCAACGTCAACAAACGTGTCCAACGTGTCGGCTAAACATCTTAAGACCAACTACGAATACCCCTGGAACTAGACCACAGAATCAGCCAGAAGCAGGTCAACCAGCACCGCAACCTGCTCAAGCCCCAGGAGCCAATCAACATGGTATCGATGATGGCTATATGCTGATTAATTGGTATCCGGATATTTAGAGTAGTATTCAACTATATTGAAATTGTTATAGGTCAGGGCTTTCAAATTCCATCATTCTGGGCTAACTGGCAAGCACCTGGAGCAGCGCAGCAACCACAAGGACAAAATAATGCTCCAAATGTTCCTCTTCCACCTTTTCAACCTTTAGCACCTGGTGGAGTTCCTCTATTCGCACCACCATTTCCACCAATGGTTCCACTACCACCAGTGCCCACACCACCGCCAAATTTAACAACCTTAAGCGAGGAGGAACTTCGAGCTATGGAGGGTAACATGCGACAGGCTGTAGAGGCTAGAATCGAAACACTCCACAGAGTACAGCTCTTGTTGGATGCTGCTAACGCAATGATGAACCAGTATCAAACAGCAGCAGCAACAGCGAAGTAAGTATCAAAATATTAATATTTACCTTTAGATCATATCTCTAGTGTGAAATTATTTTCACTTGTGTTCTAGTATACCTGTACCAACCCCAACCCCAACAACAACGAGCACAGCGGAAACGTCCCAAACGAAAGTACCAGATATATCAGTAACCAAAGAAACACCATCCACGAGTACAGGAGAATCTCCAGCAAGCAGTAGCAACGAGCCTACACCTTCGACATCTAGAGCAGATAATGAAACTAGAGACGAGCAAGAGATGCTCCGAAGAAGAAGATTGCAAAAATTTTCATCACAAGGGACAGCCGAATAACCTAGAGCCATGTTTTGAAACAGAGGCGTATCATACTAGCCAAAGGCTGATATCCTATTTGAATTACTTGATCGACCAAGAGTTCAGTATCGATCATGGACTGATTCTAATAGACGTTTCTAGGACTTCGACATTCGGGGATGGAAGCATAGAGTGCGTAAAATGATCGATAACCAAAAAAGTTTTATGGGTGAACAATTTTATAGAAATACCGATTGCGTACGATTGCGATCGGTTCTTTAACCACTTGTACAATGCGGGATGATCATCTGGGTCAAGAAATTAAATTTAGTATTACAACTGTGTTTTCGCATTGCGGAAGAATACTTTGTACATATTAAGCTTTTTGAGGCAGTAAGTTTTCTGCGTTCCAATACCTTTCCATGTGCTCCTTTTTAGCAACTTGTACAGTGTTGCTAATTTTTTACACTTCTAGGATCTCACCATTCTGACTACTATCCGCAGTTATAGTACTTTTCCTGATATCTTCCTTGTTTTCGTTTATCTTTTGCCAGCAGATTTTTCACACATTGAACTTTCTTATTATTGTAAAGAATGCCTTTCTCTTCTTCTTCTCTGTTTATAATCTACTCTGTTATATCATTGTACAGATTTATCAATATGATTTTGCTTATCAATATTAAATATCACAAAGCAACTTTTTTTTCCATTATATCCTTTGGTATGGTTGTGACAGTGGTATGGCAGTAGCATAAGTCATAGTGATGTAACTGTATAATACTTATTCCAAATAACAATTACATGTAATAAACCTATTTGTGTATTTAAAGTCATCAGTATTTACTCATTACCTCTCTACCAATATTACTAATAAATCCCATTCCAATGCTTGCTGTATTATGAAGTAGTAAATAAACAGATAGGTCACATAAATATATCATTTATGTTGTCAATCACAGAAATTAAAAACATTAAGAAAATTAAAAAATAATAAGTCATTGAATGGAGTCAAAAATTTAGACAAATTGATATTTGATCATTAATTTGGTGACAGCAAAATGGCGTTACCTACTGGTAAAAATATTCTCAGATTATTCGCCGTAAATCTAACATAACATCAGTGATCCCTACATAGAATCATTATACGTGAAGTTCTTAAAAGACAGAAAATTACACGATTATACTAACAAAAAACCATTAACCAAGAATAAATTCACGATATTCAATATATCCAGTTATCTTAATATTTGTGAGTGTAGAAACGTTGCCAGACATTTTCCATTCACGCCTTGTCTAGTGTCGACAACGTATTCTATAATCGATGTAGACAGAATTCTTACACTCTCATCTGTATCCTACAAAACTAACATTTTATATCTAAAGAAGAGAGTAAAAATAACAAAAGCCTTTCATCGTCTCTAATGAATGGTTGACGATGACAACATTGGGAAACATTACGTGCCACATGTACATTTTTGAAATGAAAGTAAAGCCGTTTACAATTACAGTGTACTGAATAATTCACTGATTGTTGACGTGTTTAAGAAGACCCTAGGATCATTGAACGAACCACGATCAAAAATATGAAGGAAGGAGAGTTGATCTTGATTAGCCGTCGTCTGCTGACGTCTATTGATCGGTTGAAAGATAATTATATCCTCGTTTTCTCATTACACTGTGAATGATCACTGGCAAATCGCGATGAACAACTTGGCATTCGAATAAGAAGCTATATAGAGAATAGTATAGAGGACATAGGTGTGACTAAGAGAGTCCCGTTTACCGTGAAAATTGGCAAATGCAACAGAGGCAGGATTTTAGGAGCTATTTGAATTTCCCGGGGAAATCCTTGAAGCGGGTGCGGTGAACCCCGTGGCGCGTTGTTGTGATCTAACATGGCGAAGTGTAGTGTTGTGGCTGTTCAGTGTCTACGTCAATTTTAGCGTGATATCGAGCACAACGGATGTAAGGATAACGATGCTTGTCACTCGTGAATCCAGGAACACTCGCGGAAAATAGGTTCGTGTTTCGTAGGATCGAGAAACGGCAGCTCGAGTACGTGCTTTCTGGTTTCGTTTGCCGCGGCACCGCTCTACAGCAATAGTACACAGCGGTGCATAGGGGCTCGTCTTCGCGGGGGGATCCTGACCGACGAACACTCAATTTACTAGGACGTGGGACTATTGTTTTTTTTTCTGGAGGATCAAGAAGCATTGTGGCTCACAGAATTGACGTGAGCTGTACTACATCACCAGAGAACTGAGCATAAGACGGAGTTTCCCGCGCGCTGAATATATTCTTTGGCGCAGAAAGCGAGCTTATGCAACGAGCGCATAAACACCTTTCACGGTAAACAATAAGGCCTTATTGCTTATTCACAATCCTCATTTGATCTTCATCGAGAAATGCGTTCTAGGTGACTGTCTTAGGAGACACAGGCACACTTCTGTACTGTGCTGATACATTTAGGTAGGAGTGGCGTTTTCCTATGGTACACTGTGATCTTGCAGTCTGGAACAATTTGGTGTATTTGGGCATGAGTCAAGTGTAACAAGTACATATAGTGTTGATCGTCAAGAAAGAGTATTGCTCGAGGCACATTGATCAAGGATTGTATATCGATAGTGATATTACTATAATAATGCAGTGTAAACAATAGATATGCGCTCCGGGCGCTTATAAAATAATCTTCAAACGGTGGTTACGTTTTTAATTATGCGTATCTTAACGCTATCCTTAGAGACAGACAATCCATACAAAATAAAGTGTCATTAATAGACTTACTTAGAGAGCAAATATTACTGCTGTAATTTGCATTTTTCACTTGTAGTTCCAGCAAATGTTTCCATTGTGTGTGGTACGATAAAGGATCTCTGAGTTGTGTAGATTTGTAGGTCGATATAATAGTTCCAGAAAAGAAGAGTCTTTAATAGGAAGTTTTAAAGGGTTTACAATCTACGGATAATTACGTAGAAGGGATGCCAATTAGTTGGTGATAGTTCGAAAGCTTGTGCGCGACTCATTTGTACACCATGACGGATACGCGCAGAAGAGTTAAGCTATACGCTTTGAACGCGGACAGACAATGGGATGATCGTGGCACTGGTCACGTGTCCTCATCTTACGTTGACAGACTCAAGGGTATCTCTCTTTTGGTCAGAGCGGAGAGCGATGGGTCCTTATTGCTTGAGAGTAAAATTCAGCCAGATACAGCATACCAGAAACAGCAGGTAAATATTAATGAAGAATGGCCATTGCATACCTTACAAGGAATGCTATTTAGTTGCAGAAGAGGTTATCGTTCTATCCCTCATTATGAAAACTTAATAATTTCAGGACACACTGATAGTATGGTCAGAGGGAGACAACTTTGACTTGGCCTTAAGTTTTCAAGAAAGAGCTGGCTGTGACGAGATCTGGGAGAAGATATGTCAGGTGCAAGGGAAAGATCCTTCAGTGGAAATAACCCAAGACATAGTCGAGGAGTCTGAAGATGAGAGATTTGATGACATGTCAGACTCAGCACCGCCGATCGAGCTACCACCTTGTGAATTAGGTCGATTGGAGGACATAAATGAATTAATTGGAAACTGTTTATCTTCGCCGATGCGAAAAGAGAAGTTAGCCATGGCACTGGAATCGGAAGGTTATATAAGAAAGCTCCTAAATCTTTTTCACACTTGCGAGGACTTAGAAAACATCGAAGGACTCCATCATCTCTACGACATATTCAAGAATATTTTCCTACTCAATAAGAACGCGCTCTTCGAGGTTATGTTCAGCGACGACACGATTTTTGATGTGGTCGGTTGTCTGGAGTATGAACCCACGTTGCCGCAGCCGAAAAGACATCGAGAATATCTTCGTCAGTTAGCCAGATTTAAACAAGCTATCCCTATCACGAACGCTGAACTATTAGCCAAAATTCATCAAACTTATCGCGTTCAGTACATTCAAGATGTAGTTCTACCTACCCCAAGTGTGTTCGAGGACAACATGCTCAGTACACTGAGTAGTTTCATATTTTTTAATAAGGTTGAGATAGTCACCTTGATACAGGACGACGAGAAGTTTCTCACGGAACTCTTCCGTCAATTAACGGACGAAGCAACCTCGGACGCAAAGAGGCGCGACCTGGTCCTCTTCCTTAAAGAGTTCTGCAATTTCTCACAGAATTTACAACCCCAAGGCAAGGAGGCTTTCTACAAGACTCTCACGGCTCTAGGAATCCTTCCTGCTCTGGAGATTACGCTGGCAATAAACGATGCCCAGACCAAGACGGCCAGTATAGATATCCTGACCTATATCGTTGAATATTCGCCAAGTGTCGTCAGGGATTATACGCTTCAGCAAATCAACAATACTGAACAGGATCAAATGCTGGTCAACGTGGTCGTGGCGCAGCTGGTTGGCGACAGTGATCCTGAATTAGGTGGAGCTGTACAACTAGCTGGTGTTTTACGTTTGCTTCTGGATCCAGAGAATATGCTGGCCTCGGTTAACAAGTCCGAGAAGACTGATTTCTTGAATTACTTCTACAAGAACAGCATTGGCACACTAATAGCACCTCTCCTGGCAAATACTATAGGTGAAAGACCAGCTAGAGAAGACTACAGAACAGTTCAGCTCCTTGGTCTGATACTGGAACTGCTGTCATTTTGCGTAGAGCATCACACGTATCACATTAAGAATTGCATTTTGAACAAGGATTTACTAAGAAGAATATTGGTCCTAATGAAGTCGACGCACACTTTTCTAGTTCTATGCGCATTGAGGTTTATGAGGAAGATTATAGCACTCAAGGATGAGTTTTACAACAGATACATTATTAAAGGAAATTTATTCGCACCTGTCTTCGACGCCTTTGTACGGAATAATGGCAGATATAACCTCTTGGATTCCGCTATTCTAGAAATGTTCGAGTTCATCAAGCTGGTGAGTCAATCTCCTCTCAATCATCAAACTGATTTCAACATAAAGTATCCTAACCTATATTCGAAATTTACTTAAGGAGGACATCAAATCACTATGTTCGCACGTCGTGGAAAACTTCTCCAAGGAACTAGAAACGATCGATTATGTTCAAACGTTCAAGGCGTTAAAGTTGAGGTACGAACAGCATCAGGACAAACTGAAGGACCGTGATAGAGCCACTCTCGACAGGTATGTCTGTCTGGCTTTTCATGTCCTTTTATCCAGCTATCCATTCCTTAATTTTAAATTTTATAACATAAGCTCAATGTACAATCTGCTTAGCAATAATTCATTTTGTAATGCTAAAACACTACGCACCTTCATATTTCTGTCAACTGTAGCGCACCCTCGATATTGCGAAACAGTAGATATCGAAGAGACCAGCGGCAGCTCGACGAAGAAGAAGAAATGTGGTTCAACGAGGAAGAAGATTTCGACGAGGGCGAAGCGGTGGTACCAGCAGCAGCCGCAGATCTTGTGCCACCAGCTTCTGCCAAGAAGCAACCGCCCACACCAAACCCAGCACCAAATCCTACTGCTGCCGATTCCAAGAGCCAGCAACAGCAGCAGCAGCAGCAACAACAACAACAGCAGCAGCAGCAGCAGCAACAGCAGCAGCAGACAGTCCTGAACAACAACGCATCTAATAACAACACAAGCACTCAGCAGCAAGCACAAGTGAACAGTGCACCGACGACCAATGACTCGTCGATCGCCACGGAAATTAGTCCCAGGTCAGGCGTGAGCAACGTGGAAAAGATATGTGCCACTATATTCAAAAAGGTAAGAATTAAAAAAAATACTCTTAATATAGCCTTTATAAATATCATCTAAGGACGAGGCTGCTCCTGTAGCAGAACTAGTTTGCTCCAGTAATGTACGACGTGTTTGCGTGGTGCACACTATCATTTCTTTTTTCAGGGATTGGTCGACTACGAGGGCGACTCGGATGAAGATGACGAGGACTCTGAACTGAGTCCCTCGCCGAAGAGACAGCGACTCTCATAGTAGGCAAGTCTGCCAGGAGGCAGTGTACGTGCTGCAAGAATCAATCGCCGTCGGCGTGCCCCCGAGAGGCTCCTGCGAGTCAATCAGAGCTTCTTTAGTTCCGTACATTCACATCCTGCGACAGATCGGATCTCAGATCTCGTCCTTCCTAAGATGAGGGTCAGCCACGGTGGGGTAATTTTTAAACTGTAGTGTTTGATGGACATTTACACACGCCTGACCGTGCTAAACTGTGTACAGTAACGAACGAATTAAACAACAAAATGGCGATATATGGCAAGGAAGGGCAAGAAAAGGGGGAGAAATGAAGAGAGAAAGAGATAGACAGAGAAAGGAGGGAAGGAGAGTGTGTAAGAGAGAGCGAGAGAAAGGACGGGGTTCAGAGAGAATGAGAAAACGAGATAAGAATAAGGAACAAAAAATATATAGTTGGATGAAGACAGAAAGAGACAGAGAGAGATAGGTGAAGGTGGCCAATGACATATATATGAGAAGATGCAGAATGCGGAACATGGATAGATAACGAGAAAGACGATGGATTTGTAAAACAAAAAAAGAAACTTTGAACTTTCTTAATAAGGTAAATAATAAGGATTTACACGCTACTGTACGACTATGTTGTGTAAAGAGATAGTAAATTTGAAGAAAAATCGTAGTTCATTCCAGTGGTTTGAAAAACGCCTCACACGCTGAACAAATAACGTGAAACAAGAATCTGCTCCAGTAAAAAAGAAAAAGAATCAAGTACCAACCCCCCTAGCCCATGCCCCTAACCTCAAAAAAAACCTAAAAGCTCTAGATAGGCCTAGCGATTTTAAGGTAAAGATCTCTAAGCGCGCGCTTGGATCTTAAAAACTTGTCGACGACGAAAACTTCGACTCAACGTATCTTCACGCAAGTTGATTTATACTTAGTGTGCGACGTTAAGACCAATTTCGAAAACGTATGCGTCTCATAATTTTTATTCCTACACTTTGTTGGAGGAAGATGGCCAAGAGTCTATTATCATTTTTGGCACTACTCACTTTCTCATTGTCCAACGAGTCTCGGTACTTTGTGTTTTCTTCTCTCTCTTTATCTTTCAGCCTTCTTCGCCCTCTTTCTTCTTGTACATTCTCATTCTTATTTCTCCTCCTGATCGAGTATCTCACGTATAACAATTCTTGCTATCTAATACGTCGACGCGTGCCTATGGTGGATTTTGAAAGAGGACAAAATTGTAAAATAATCTATCGGGTGACATTTTGTAAAAACATAATTCCTATCTTTTTATTTTTGACCCACACTCTTTCTAAACTGCACATTATTGTCGATGGTCGCTAGAAATTATTAATTTTTTTTTTATTCTGATTAACTAACCGCTGTTCTCATAAATCGAACATTTAAATTCTCTATTGATTTTTTATTTGGTCGATGACTATTCACATATAACAATTAATTTTTGTCCGAGATAGCCAGTACAAATTGAACGAAAATTCAAAGAATTTGTGTATAGAAAAAGCAATGGAAAATGTCCGACAGTAAGAGCCAGTGAAGAAACAAAATTAACGAGCTAATGCGGAGTGTGCGTAAAGTTAAAATGGAATCTATTTCCATCATGAATCCAAGGGATATCGTAAGGCTATTATAAATAAATATATATATATATACATATTATATATATTATATTAAATAATGATTTTCTCTTCGTTCAAAATTTGCTTTCCACTTTACGTGGAAACGATGAAAGGATATATGAAAGGATTGAAGGTAGAGGAGAAGGGAGAATAAAACTTAATACACGTCCATAAAAGGAATACGGAATACGAACGTGTACAATTGTCGGTCACTTATCAATAGTATAAATTCACTTTTATCGACACGTCATCAGTTCTCCTCATATGTGACAGTGAAAAACATCTTTTTCCCCATACGAATAAAAAAGCCGTAATGAATAATGCTCGCGAGAACCTACCAACCCGCGTCCCACCAAATTTTTCTATGGTTAGTTTGATGATTCTCTTTTTTTTTTCTTTTTAATCCTAAGTGAATATGAAGTTCTTCGTAATCGTCGTGCTCCGGACGAAAAGCTCTGCTTATCCAGATAAATAAACAGAGGAACAATCTTAAAGGTATTGTGAATCAACTTACAATCGATATAACCTCAATTTCGGATGAACCAGATGTTGGTCTAATTGATATGGCTTTATTCTCTAATCCAATATCAGATTAAACACGAAGTTATGAAGTTTAATGATCGCGAAGACTTAATTCGAGATTCAATGAAAGTCAGAGTCAAATCAGCTGGACGAATAATTCTTTCAGAGTGTAATCTGGTGTAGTTTTAAAGTAATGGCTGCTGGGTTATGTAATTTATCTTATTTTCATATTATCATTATTATTATTAGCCCCTTTGAATATTCTTATTTTTCAATGTACATCGATCAGGCAAACGACCAATTTAACGAGCCGACATGTACAATCGATTGAATTGACTTTTTGAATCCTAACGTACAGTGTCAAGTTAATGGCTATCCGTTTATATCTTGTCTGTCTCTTGATTTCGATCAGCCGCTTTTCACAGAGTCTTACACTTGACGATCTCTAATTATTTTTCTTGAATAGTTAATTAGTTTTTGTAATTATTATTCCTCTTTTTTCCCGATTACGTTATACATTAATCTCCGTGTGAGGTGGATACCTCGTTCGAAATCATGGGATAATCTAATCGTCGCAAGGCTATCCTGTCATTGACTTGCTACACTTAATGAGTCTGATTGCTTACGAAGTAAAAGTTAATTCGATCGATCGTTTAATTTATAGAGCCAATTAACGAAGCGAAAGAGAGAGAGAAAGAAAGCTCCTGTACGATAACGCGGGCTGGTGTTGGAGGCTGGAGCACAGCTGTACATATTTATATAAAAAAGAAAAAGTCGCGCAACCCGGACTGACCACAGAAAGTGTAACAAAGGCTAACATTAATTAGTTAATTAATTGACGAGATAATGAATAATGTTGTTTCCCCATGTGTTTTACTATATTTACAATTTATTCAGTAATAAGGATGAAAAAAAAAACTTACTATTAAGGGTAGCAGTGAGCGCTATGTTGGGTGCGAGGAATTGTAAGTAAATGAAAGTGGAACGTAAAGAAATGTGAGAGTGTGAGAGAGAGAGGGGGCATGGAGGGGGGAAGCGAGAAAGGGAGAGATGGTATACCACATATTACACTGCGAATATACATACATTACACGATTCAACCCGTTTACATGAAAACTGACTAATTACATGCATAAGTGAAAAAGTGATTAATTGAATAAAAGTACGGTCGAGCGCTAAACTCTCTGAGTGTACTTCATGTATTTTTGTACAGAGTGTTTTAGGCTTTGTCAGCTGTTTTAAATCGCCCATCGAATTATTAACGGATCTTACGCAATCGGCGTATCGCGACTATCGTATAGATAAATTTCACTGTTCTCGTTAATTTAATGTTTCATGATAAACGATGCGAGCTGTCTTAAAATATTTTAGCGAGATCATTCCCTGCCATTTTCTAACATTTTCAGATTTTCCTTTTCGACGATTTGATCGCAATGTTACGGCTTTTTATAATACTATTATTATACTGTCCTGCTATTGGTTACATAACACTATGATAATTGATGCATCCACCTGAGGTTAGTAATCAGAGTCATACTCAATATTCTCACGTGAGAAACATTTGTAGAAATAATGATGAATCGGTGATTGAGAAACAATTATGTCATAGAGTCGTTGTACAATGGGCGAAAATGAAGAGTAGTAGAGTGAACATGAAAAATAAAAAAAAAAAATAAAAAACACGACACTGCCTAAAACTTCTCGCTGTTATTGAGACGGGTATTCGTTGCTACTCGGCGCTAACAATAAGACGTTCTGTCTGCGAAGAGAGATATTAGCAAGCGCGGAGGAAGTTAACCTTAAAATTTTACTACAGCACCTGGGGTCGCGGTGGTTGACACGTAACGTTAATAGAAAGAGACGAAGATTGATTGACACGAGAACACGTCACAATAATGACAACAACTGTTGCATACATTTGTACAATATCAGATTTTAACCGATAACTTTGCGTTTTACTTTATATATCAAGATGGAACGTGACATTTTTCTCCGGTGCACGAGTTTTTATATGAAAAAGAAAGGAACAAAAACAAGAAAAAGGGAAAGAATGCCTATCTGTTTTGTTTGTTGTATAAAAAGCATAAAGCATCGGACGGTCGTGACTGGATAACTAGATATGGAAAATATGAAAGAGAGGGGGAAAAAATGGTCGAGGAAAATTTTGAAAATTAAATTAAACATGGATGATAAAAATGACTTCAGTTGTGCATCGGCAATGGCTGCTTTGGGCGAGGCGCGAAGTAACGGATATTTTGCATTTTATTTTAATGGAGGCTTTCACGAGAGGACTGGATAAATGAGACGTAAATAAATAAATTAGTTAATAAAAGAGGAAGGGGGCGGCGGCGAGAGGGGAACGGGTATGATATCTATGTGTAGCATTCAAGACGTATTGGATATGTAGCATAAAATCAGGTAAATAAAAGTTTTAGGGATTTTTTTTATTCGACTTTTTATAATGCATTCGAGGTGCATTGTCATCGCGGTGAAATTCTGATATGTATATTGAAATGAAGAATTTCACTGGTAATAATATTTGGACATTGTAATTATTTGAATTTTTGTTTCCTTTTGCCAGACAATTATGTTTCTTTAATTGTTCCTATTCCGGAGTTCATGCGAATCCTAGTTATTCTTTATTATTTTTATATGATAAAATTGTACAGTGCTTATACGACTGCGTTACTTAATGTGTCACTTCGAAATTTCGTTGCTTTAAAGTGATACAAGCGCGTAGTTGATACTTTGAATTTATTAACCCGCGAGATGGCATGCTAAAGGCATTTCATAATTCAACGTATAGAATGACGCGGCGATCACGCGCATGCTGACGGGTTAGATGTTTTTTTTGCTACGAATCCAGAGCGTCCTGTGCGGTGAGATATAAAGCGAAGGAGGAAAATATGGAAAAACATTGGGTAGTATATTGGAGTCTAGAACGATGGATGAATGTTATACGAATACAAGTGTGTTGTAGAAGTGCGAAGAATATTTAATTAAATAAAACTTAAAATTAGAAGAATCGGTGTTACAACCCGACCTTGTGATTTTCATGGTTTTACAATATTTATTAATGGAGAATCGTATAACGCTGATTAATAGGATACCTAGATAGAGATATCTATATCTGTTAAGATAAGTATTTGTTGTAGATGAGATACTGAGACTGAAGCTATGTGCAATAGCTGCTTCTTATTACTAAACTTCAATTGTGCACGACTTCAGCCTTGAGTCGAGCAGCGAGAGCTTTGCGTACTTGAATTTTTGAAGGTTCCAAAGCTTGAGAATCTTCATAATCTTTTTTCCCATTAATGGCGGCCTTGGCCGCTACTCTTGCTGAACTCGGACGGGCTCCATTCGTTTCCAGCCTTTGACTTCGCGCCTGTTTTTTCAGGGCGACTAGTTTGTCGCGCTGGGCCTTCAAGTAATCTTGACGCTTTTTTATTTCTATTTCTTCTGCCTAAAGCGCCGTGACGCGCGCAAGGGATTAATTTTATTAGCTTTCATTCGGTATCAGTATCATCGGATCAATTTACCTTATCATCGTTAGACTTCGGTTTGATTGGTATTGGATCAAGCGGCATCAACTTCTTCAGCTTAGGAATATTTTCCAAGGGTGTCTTCGACTGATTCTGCACAGCTTCATCCTGCTCCTGCTCGGGCTCTGGTGAATGACTCCTGGTGGAATTTGCAGATTCTCTTAAGGCCTTTTGAAGAAGCTCGCGTTCTGCGTTGTACTGGGATGCTAAGCGTTGATGCTCCTCGAGCAACACTGGGTCTGGATCTAATTCCGCTTCACTTTCTCTACGTTCTTCCAGCATGTGTTTACTTGTAGAAATTTTTTAATGAATGTCAGAATAAGATTTACCACCGTTTATCTTTGATTTTTATTGTCGAAAAATTGACTTACTGGAGTAACTCTTCCATTACCAACTCGTCGTCCTGGAGTGCATCTGCCTCGCAAGTCAAGGATGCTGGGGTCAAGCCGTATTTCTGTTCGATCAAACTCAAGGCCTGTAATTGCAGCTCCAAATTCTTCTGTATCATCATCCTCTTGAATATCTCATACTCGTTTGCTGCCCAGATTTGCTCGAAGAGACTCTGGAATTTGTCAATGTTTCGCTTCTGTATTAAAAAATAAGAACAATAATGAGTATTACCTATGCAATCAAGAGATACTCACTTGTTGGAACTGAACAGGCATTTTTGTATTTTTATTTAATGCGCAAGCATGTTCAAATTGTTCAGGAGTTATACCCATGTCTTCCATGTAACAGCCAAGAAGTAAGTCTACTAAATTTTTATATTCTTGATAAATTTCACGATACTCTACGCTGTCCTCGGTATCGGATTCGAATACTATGAAGAATTGGATAATAATATATTTTGTAGTACATTTCATTGTCATAATAATTTATATTGCTATAATAGAAACCTCCTTACTCATGGATTTCTCTTCTATGAACGTCAATAGTGGAGCCGACCATATTGGTCCTTGTAAAAATCCAACTAAAGAGTCAAAGACCCAGGCACTGTCCTCTTTGCCGTTCATGGCTTAATATTCTTAGAAGAAACTTAACAATTTCAAATCTTGACACTGTGACGTGTGTCAGTTTCACTGAACGAGGTATCTTGCGACCACGATGGAGTTCTCAGAGATTCAATGGCGATGAAACGTTAAAAGGAATTTCCAGAATGCCTAAGTGTAGTCATGGTAACGCCATACAAAACATTAGCTGATAATGCCTATACAGTACTGATACTATTACTTTGAAGGATCAAATAAAATCCTTGGCCTTTACTTTACTTACTCAGACTGCCTAAAAATCTATAAAGAAACCTTGATAGGTGATTGATTGAACATTTTTACGGCTATCCCTTCATCTAGATTTCGATACACTGACTTTCTTATGTGAATATACTGAGTTTATTTATTGCGTAATCAGTTGATAATTATACACATTTTTGATAATTCGCCTTGATTGCATATCGAGCGATTCATAATCTGCTGATTTATCATTCTAACAACGTTTTATAACTTTTAAGAGAAGCGCATTTGCTTTCCGTTATAGCCTTGAACGTACTTTTTAACGTCATTATGGTTCTCAAATATTTCTATACAGTTCCAAGAGCAACGGTATTCATGAGACGTCACGACGCTTGAGTTGTGACAGCGTCTGTGAGATAATCGTGGTTTTGACGTATTAAGAGAGAATTTAGTAAAAAACGACAATGTTAATTGTTAAAATTAGTACTGGTCGATGCGATCAGCCTATCTTTACTGCAGAAAATCCGATAACGACATGTGAAATTCGTAATCGAGTGGAGGAAATAACGGTAAGTTGAGATTAGGTAGTTCTAACCTAACTTCCCTCAAAATATTTCCTCATATTTCTTATTTATTAAAGTAATTTATACGTAGAGATTATTATAAGTATTGTTTTAACGGGGAGGTATATTTGTTTCAGGGATTACCAAGGAGACAGTTTTATATTGTTCATAATGGCCATATCTTGCGCAATAAGAATGTCTGTGCATTTGGCTCTGTTGTCGTTGTACCAAAAGTGGTTGGAGGGAAAGGTGGATTTGGATCCATGTTACGTGCTATTGGCGCTCAGATTGAGAAGACTACTAACAGAGAAGCTTGTAGGGATTTGAGTGGTCGACGTCTAAGGGATATTAATGAAGAAAAGAGATTGAAGGCTTGGATCGATAAGCAAGCTACAAGAGAGGAAGAAGCTGTGGAACGTAGAAAGAAGAAATTGCAGAGACTTTGTGCGGAACCAAAACATGAGTTTAAAGACAAGAATTATGAGAAAGAGAGATCGTCACTGATTGAGAGAGTTGGTGATGCAGTTGAACAAGGTTTCAAAGTTGCTGTTGCTGGTGGTTCAGGGATTAAGAGAAAAACTGCAGATGAAGGGAATAGTCTGAGAAAGAAAACTTTATTGGACTTAGATCTAGATATTGATTCCGATGAACTCAGTACTTCTGACTCAGAAGATGATGACAACGTCAAGGAAATAAAATCTAAAGTAGATGAAAAGCTACTTTCCCACGACAGCGGACATTCCAGTGATGAGTCTGATAAGATAAAAAAGAATACAGTTATTAGGAAAGAAGAAACTTCAGATACTTTTATGGATAATGGTATTTCGAGTGATTCTATTATCTCCAGCGAAGATTTGAATGCAAAGACCAAACCAAAAAAGACTACTCAAAATGATACTGGGGTGTCAGAGGAGAATATAGTAAAAGGAAATATAATTGATACAGAAAAATCAGAAGATATTTCAAAAAGTAAAGACACAACCATTGATACTGAATCATCGGCTGAAAAAATTGCTTCTGCTAATTAATTGAATTACAATTTTAGGATATTTAAAGGATTGATTAATATGGTTCATTTAATTATATAATAAATCACCGTATACAAAAAATTGTACACATGTTTATCAATTTTACAATATCACCTATCCTTTATAACTTTAATAAATCATAGACGGTACGTTCCATGCGTCCAATTCTCGCGTTAGTTTCATGCCAATGGTAAAAAGAGCTACAGAGGCAATGAGTGATCGAACAAAATGATCATCTTTTAATTGAAGAACACTTTTCCTGGTATATTGAGATAAATTTGTCAAATACTTTTTTCCCGTCAAAAGGATTATATCCTTAAGTCCACATTTTTCTGTAGAATTCCAACATTGTGAATCACATGTTGTCAGTGTTTCAAGATGCAAATCTGGATAGTCGTTGCTTTCAGGAATAATCTAAGAAAAATAAGTAGATATATTAATTAGACTATTTTTTCTCAAAAATCAGCATAATTTATACACAGAACATTAAGAAACCTGTTCATCTTCACATATATTAAAATCGCTTCCAGAAAAAGTTTCCATAATGGTACTTGATGACATCGGTAATAATATGTTATTCTCAGAAATTATTTCGAAAATATTGCAGTCAGAAATCAGTAAAGCAATACTATCATAAAATAAGTATAAAAATTTAACAGAACTCAAAAATATCTTGTCTCAAAAATCTCCAAGGTATCAAATCTTTTGTTCCAAAACCTCTTTTTTTTTTCTTGCGTGTCATTTGAAATTCCAAACTTCCGTTTTAAGAAAACTTCTTTCGGATCGAATATCAATTATTACGTCGAACCTTATCAGAAAGTTTACAATGCAGGACGAATGAATTATTCTCGGCATGCATAATAAATTGTACACATATTGTTCATTAGTCACGGAGTTAAGTATAAGCTGCAAAGAATTAAGTTGGATATTGTGCAGTGTAGATGGCTGGCTTCAGGTACTGTTTGAAGACTATAATTTAAATCAATATCAATTGTTCTCAATAATTCAAGAAAAATCTTAATCAGGGTAAGATAATCTGTAAAGAATAATATTCCAAAAAAATGTATCATTATATCTTTTCCCTAAACAGTATAGCACAGTGAACTACATAAGCGTCATCAATATCATTCTTTGCTACAATGCCATTAATTCGATGCCACTGGTTTTTCCTATTCTGGTGGTCATTCGTCATAATTATGTACAATCAAGCGTCAGGTAATGAAGATATAAACTTTTACACTTGATATGTTAAAAAATAAAAAAAACTATCAACTATTCTCCAAAAATACAACTCCAATTGAATAGCTCACGTAATGCAACATCCTAACTGGTCGCTACTGGACAAAGAACAGTGTGGAATTTCAAATTCGGATCGAATAATAGGAGGAAAGAATGCATCCTTGGGTGCGTATCCGTGGATAGCAAGAATTGGTTACCTTAAATATTCTAAAATGACTACCGAATTGACTTATCGATGTGGAGGATCCTTAATCAATAAAAACTACATACTCACAGCGGCTCATTGCGTGGCTAATTTGCCTCCAAGGTAAATATTAATAATAATCAAAATTATTGAAACTTCATTCACACTATCCTTCCCAAACAGTTACAGAGTGGCCCTAATAAGATTAGGGGAACATAATACAGTTACAAATCCAGATTGCGAAAACAATTACTGCGTAGACGCAATTCAGGATTTTAAACCAGCCAAAATAATTGTACACCAGGATTACAATAGTGCTCTATTAAAAAATGACATTGCTTTGATACGTTTAGAAAAGCCCGCCAAGTTCAACGGTGAGTATATGGATAATGAGAGTAAAAAATGAAGCAGAGTAAGGAAGAATTCAAAGTTTTCAATGATATAAGGAAAAAAGTAAACTAAGAGAGAAAAAAGAAATATCTTTCCTTCCTTTCAGCTAGTGCTCTATACTCAGTATTTCCTTTTCATTTTTTTTCATTTTTTGTACACCACATTTGTTCCACATTCACCGGGACATAACCGGCCAGGTGTGGAATTTCCTCCTACAATATTTAACAATAATTATTTAATCTCTTGTACATATCCTTGAGATATACCATGATAATTATGATAATACTGAGCAGTAGAGTGATACAAACTTTCCTTTAATTTTGGAATTAATATTTAATCAATCTTCTCAGAATTCGTGATGCCAATTTGCATGGTGAGGGATGAGCTGGTGCTAAAAAATTTTGTTGGTCAGACTGCAGAAGTCGCTGGTTGGGGTATATACGACATAAGTAAGTTGATCAAACCAAGATGGTCAGATGAAAAGATGACGGATCATGGTCAGATGACAAGATGACAGATAATGACCATGACTCAGTCTCCAATGATATCACCCAATATGTCCTCAAGGATCCTTTGTTAAGAGGAAAATAATTTTTATCCTTGATCTGCAGACGATCCAAAACCCAGTACCGTTCTACAAACGATCAAACTCCCTGTTGTGGATATTGAAAGATGCAGAATGGCCTTCAGATCTCATGCTGCTGTAGGAGAGGAACAAATGTGCGTGGGTGGAGTAATAGGAGAGGATTCATGTGGTGGTGACAGTGGTGGTCCACTAATGAAAGTGGAATCTGTGCATGGACCACCAAAATATTTTATCATAGGTCTGGTATCCTTCGGTGCTAAGCACTGTGGAGAATCCATGATCCCTGCTGTATATATAAAGATATCTTATTATTTATCCTGGATTCTGGATAATATCTCATTCTGAATCAGTAGGGATTATTTTAATATTATTTAAAATCATAATCTAGATGTAACATTATGATTTTGAGTCTTAAAGATTAATATATGATGAAAGTTCATGAAAAAATCTAGCAACTCTATCGCTTGCATCTCTTAATCATCCTGTTACTAGTTAGCAATAGTCATTAAGAATCATGGTGATTATTTAAATTCTGGTTAAAGCGCCTTTCGTTCGTTGAATATGATTATGATGAAGATCATCGGGAAGTCACGGAAAATTGTAAGATACCGTTTCTGCTATTGCTAAAGACTACTTGAAGTTCCACTGTCATGAATCAACTTCCTGGAGCCGCTTCACCTTCATCTCTTGGTCATCTATCAATCGACCCTTAATTCCTTGGATCCAGTAGCCTTAAAATAGTTCAAGTGAATCGGAGTCTTCAGAATAAACATCGACATAGGTCAAGTACAACATTTTTTATTTTATTTGAAATCTTATAAAAACTTTAAAGGAAGAGCTGAAAAATTTCACGAAGAAGAGTTCAGCGAATCGCAGTACGCTAATTACACTTACAGATCTTTAACGAAGTGGTGGGAGACCAGTTGACCATGACTCCGGTCACTATGTCTCTAAAGCTGGTTGACTCTCAGTCAACGTTTCACTCCAGAAGGAGTCGGATCGCGTTCACTGATTATCTTTTTCCTTTTGCTCGTGTTCACTTTAAATTTTCCTTATTGTCTGTATACTATTAGTACCCTGGAATTAATATTTATTACAAGTTAACAGAATATTTAAAAGTGGACACAGAATGTGGTACCTCCTGGGGAAATTATTTTTACTAGAAATTCTACTCACGGAGACGATATACGCGCGTAAGTTATTTTGAAAATTATTACTGCCTACTTATAACATACATTAACGTGAAAAGTGAGCAGTTCGTGATGATAAAGGAAAAGAAAAAAAAAATATTTTTAACATAATTTTAGCGAATCCGTCAGACACGTTTTATCAAAATTATATTCTCGATGTCATTGTCGAAATTAGGATTTTTATTTTAAAAAGCTGTTTAGCCGGTCTTCTGCATGCTTGATATTTACATTTCGCATAAAAAAAAAAACAAGTATTTATCTCCAAGTTCTCACCTTACAAGAAATTCATATAATTTTCTTATTGCGCTAGCAACCGTTAAGATAACTTATACCGCTCAGAAGGCATTACAAAGACGCCTAATGCAACAGGGATTGTCTTTTTGGACATCTTAAAAATAACGTTAGGGTTTGTGTTCTGTACAAGTGTCTTAATACGCGTATTAAATGTTCTTTCCCATGGTTAGATTACTTTTGTTGTCTTCCATTATTTAAATGCTTGTCAGTATCGCATTTAAAACTGAAGGAAAGCCTCCAGCTATGTATTTTCCAGTTTGAAAGTATTTCTTAATGTTCTTCGGCCATTACTATATATTTTCTTGCTTAACAACGTCCGTAACCGTTAAAGGACTACGTGATACAAGATACGCATATACGATACTTATATTCATTCATAATAACTCATACTTAACATATAATTTACCAAGAGCCAATTTACTTAACACATAAAGAATATGATTCGCGTTCGTAAAAAACAGTTACCAAGAACTAGTATCGCACAAGGACACTTCCTCGTGAGATAAGAATAACAGGATCCTGTGTCTGACAACGTCTCGTCTCTTTATGTCACTATAATGTGAGAGTAGAAAATTATAATATATTTACAATTAGGAGGAAGTAACGTCAGACCTTATACGGACTTCCCGTAATTTAAAAAGATTTCCAATTCTCACAAGTCAAATTTGTTCACAGAATTTCCCAGCAACGTTCAATCTGATTGCACGGCTCCTAACAATGTTCCTGGTAACTGTATCAGTATCCGAAACTGTCCGCCACTTCTTGGTCTTCTTCAGAGTCGACCACTGACTCCTCAAACTATTACATTCCTGAGACAAGTACAGTGTGGCTTCGAGGGTAGAGATCCAAAGGTCTGTTGCGCTAGAACCAACGGAAATGTCAGTCCACGTCCGGGTGGTCAGCAGATTTCTCCAGGAATCGAGACTTCAGTGAATTCGTCATTAAATCCAACGATTGATTATAACTTGAGTCAAAATTCTTTGTTGCCATCCGACTGCGGTCGAGATCTTTCTCAGAGAATTGTCGGTGGAGAACGTACCGACCTGGACGAGTTCCCTTGGATGACCCTGTTGGAATATACTAAGCGTAAGTATCCTGATCAACCTCAAAAAATCCTAACTCCCAAGTGACATTTCTACTTTGCAATGTATAATACCTGGTCCATAGCTAACGGTCGTACCACAGCTTGCGGTGGAGTCCTTATAAGCAGGCGGTACGTACTGACAGCAGCTCACTGTATCAAAGGCAAGGATCTACCTAGGACCTGGAAACTGGTGAACGTACGTCTTGGCGAATACGATACTGAAACAGAGATTGATTGTCTTCAAGATGGTGACAATTCACAAGTCTGTGCCGATGAACCTGTCTCCGTAGGTATTGAAGAACAAATTGCTCACGAGGAGTACAAACCAAATTCCAAAGATCAGAGGAATGATATTGCTCTCTTGAGACTCTCTAGAGATGTTACCTTTACTGATTTTATAAAGCCAATATGTCTTCCGGCCAGTCCGTCCTTTGGACAGAAATTGTTTGTTGCTGGTTGGGGTAAAACTGAAAGCAGATCAGAATCCAATGTCAAGCTTAAGGTCTCCGTACCTATTGTGGAGAATTCAGAATGCGTTAGGACCTACAATAATGCTGGTGTGAGACTTGGCGCTGGACAAATTTGTGCCGGTGGTCAGAGGGGTAAGGATTCGTGCAGAGGAGACTCTGGTGGTCCTCTGATGTCTGTTGAAAGGACTCGTGATGGCACAGGAAAGTGGACGGCTGTTGGAGTTGTTTCCTTTGGTCCTTCACCTTGTGGTATGCAAGGCTGGCCTGGTGTTTACACCAAAGTCGCAGATTTTGTACCTTGGATACTCAGTAAGATGAGAGCGTAATTTTCCCATGATGCAAAGACATTATGGAAAATTATTTTTCTCTCTTTTTTCTTATACAGTACGACTTTTCCATACGATTATCTTGATCGTCAAGAATCGATATAATCACGATATACAACAGGTATCCCATAACTTGTACTTGATTTCTTAATTCATTGACTGTGATCCTTGGTCATCATCATCTAGAATTAATCTGGGATGCGTATCCTGTGCATATGCAATTTAAATATCCTCGTACGTAACTAACAATTACGTCAGTACAATAATACTTAAGAATTTTATACGTCGATAAGTTTTTCATCATACCACAGTGTGCTATCTATGTACATAGCAAACTAAAAAGAAATACGATAAAAATCTAGTATAAACTTATAATAATTCATAATCAAACTTAGTCGACGGAAATAAATAAATATATACGTTATATCGAAAGAGGTATGTGTACGACCAGAATGATCTCATTGAATTTCATAAACTATTGTATAACGGAACAAAGAGATACGTCAATTCCATCTATCTGTTTGTTAAAAAAATACGCTACTTATGCTTGTGTAGTGATAAAGCATTCGACGTAGTGAATGTCACACGTTATCTTACACAGCATTCATCCGGTTTCATCTGTTAGTGATAATAAAAAAAAAAAATTAAAAATTAAAAAATTAACTCGGACACGATTAATCGTTGTACGATAGCCAGAACAGCTGTATGATCAACAGTTGATTATATAAATACATATGTTACATATCACAACAAGACATGCAATCATTAATTTCCGTATAAAAACGATTAACCCATTAATCCACTTGAGACAACCTTAGGAATATGCCACAACCACGGGATCACAAAGTCATTTTATATGCACTCTGCTATCATGCAAAAGTCGACCTTGCCTCTCTTACGATTAATCGTCATCAACAAGGGAAATCCCGGAGGAGCACTTATGTTCGTCACCACTTGATCAACAATTACAAGAAGTACACGTGCAGAAGATTTCCTGAAATCTAAGGTACATAAAAACGTTACTATAATAATCATGGCGTTCGAACCATTCTTGATGCTTTGATTAAGAGGAATAAATTTAAAATGAATTTAATAGTCACAAAATTAAATATGAGTAGCAGACATTTTTTTAAAGTCAGCCATTTTTAAATTCCTGAAATGCCGAGTGTGCCTTGAAAAGTGGCACGAAACGTATGAAGGATAATTTGATTAAGGCTGTATTCACAGATGGCAGCAGAATGATTATATTCTGATAAAAGCATCCGTTCGATTGTATCGTAGAGTCCGTGAAGAACGTAAGTAGTGGATATACTATATATCCAATAGCAGTCACTCGGTGCCTCAGTATGGCTCAGTCGTGCTGGTAAACGTGACGAGAAAAGACGTGCGGAAACTGGTTAGCATCGAGGTAGAACATAAAAAGACGCGATCGTTGTTAAACTTGTTTGGAAAAAATGAATAATTGGAATTGGAGTTACTTACGGCCGTTGTTTCAGTGGTGAATGTTCGGAACTTGAATGGTTTACTCTGAAGGAAGAGGCTAAGGGCTCGTGTTGATCACGAGTAAATTTATATATATTTATACATATATATACACACTCCTACGCGTGGATACGACCGACGTCAGTCGGAAAGAAAAAAATTTACAATGCGTCCAAGAATTTCTGTGAATTTCGGAAGGACACCTGACCTTTCACGGATTCTCATGACGATTTTGTATCTAACTTTCATTCTCCTTGTGACGGGGCAAATTGTGAACGGACGTAAGTACTATTTATTAATAACGTAAGGTGGTGGCTCGCGATTCCTTTTCTTCTTTCGACAAGAAAAATTAATGTTTTTTTCTTTTATTATTTAAACCTTTAATCCTTATCCGTTAACGGTTTTTCCTTATATGGGTGTCATCCAGGTTTATTCGTTGAAGGGTAAAATGACATTTCTATAGGAAGATTATATATATTTTTTTTCTTTTATTATTTTAGAATGTTAATTAAGCATTCTATTGTCGTTCTAGTATCTCATTAACGCATCGTATTAACAATGGTTTTACACGGCTACGAAGAACGCATACTTAGGAATAATAAACTATTAAAACGTGCTATGTCTATAGATAGAGATATTTGTCAATCGTTGCTCATCCTTATTCGTGTGCTTGGTAATAAAATTCCTCGCAAGGATTCCACAACTGTGATAAAAAAAACAATAAATCGATCAGTATTACTGCGTTGTCGTTACTCGAAACGGCGTTTATCAGTTTTTGTTGAATCTTGAAAAGTTATTTTAAAAGTTTTGCTTGATTTTTCTTGCTGTGAGAGTCAGTACTAAAGTAATTATAAAAATATTAGCAGCAATAACAGATGATGCATATAATTCTTTTTATTTTTCCCGTCGTTGAGTCTATGTGGAAACCAATTTGTATTGCTGTCTCTGCAGTGTATTGCCATAGATGAAAAAAAGGTATTCATTGTCGTTACTCGAAACGGCGTTTATCACTTTTTATTGAATCTTGAAAAGTTATTTTAAAAGTTTTTCTTGATTTTTCTTGCTGTGTGAGTCAGTACTAAATTAATTATAAAAATATTAGCAGCAATAACAGATGATGCATATAATTCTTTTTATTTTTCCCGTCGTTGAATCTATGTGGAAACCAATTTGTATTGCTGTCTCTGCAGTGTATTGCCATAGATGAAAAAAAAGGTATTCATTATCTCAACAATGTTAGTCAAATAAAATATTTTGCGACATCCGCCAATTTCCCCGCATTCGGCATAAATAAGTGTTCCTGTGGACTACGTGAGTCAAAATCAAATCTGAAATTCACCAGGAAGTCTCCTTAGCAGAAATTATGCTATCGTCGTCAAATTAACATGACACGAATACGTCAGTAGTAGAAAATTTGTTATTTGTCAGTTCCGTATTATAAATTGCTTTCTCTATATTCGTGAAACAATTTTAATAAATATATTACACTAGTTTACACGGTGTGAGCCACACCTTATACTTTCGTTATCGTTCGGCATATACATATACTTTTCAAATTCTGTACACACTCTTCTTCAGAATTCGCATTTCCTACAGAGGACAGCTGCACAACCCCCAAGTATAAACCCGGGACGTGCATCAATATAAAAGAATGCGAGGCGCTTATAAATATCTTAAAACAAGACAGACCTCTTCCTCAGGATTCCCTGGACTTGCTCAGGAGGTCACAATGCGGTTTTGAGGGAAGGGAGCCGAAGGTCTGCTGTGAAGCGGAGGTAAGATCGTATTGGTTGGCTGCTTTGGTGTTATTTAAAAGAATTCTTACTCGTCAAATAACAGAATTTTCCATAAGGAATTGTCAAGCCGAGATATACAATTAATGAGTATTTTTGATTGATTTATTAAATTTGTAAACAAAATTTTTAATTGATTAAACCGTTAATTCACGTATTTAACTACTTCCAGTAGATATTTAATGTTTAATCAGCTGTATCTCCGGCTTTTTTTGTTTATTAGGGCAATGAATTCGATGAGTTCAATGTACCATAATATATTCCTTTGAACATTTTAGGGGACGTGTCTTTCGGCATAATTGATTGACTTTTGGCCTAAATACGAAATTTTCCGAAAACTAAATTCACAAGAAACCAAAAAGTTATTTTACTTGAATATCCTTTTTTTGATTTGTATATGTATAATAAAAAAAAATTCTTTTCATAACACAAAGATCTCAACGCCGGTAACTACTGAAGAAATAGCAGAAGAACGTCCAACAGTAATACCAGATCCACCAGATGTGACTAAACACCCGAATCTCCGTCTACTGAACAATGACATATGTGGTCCGGTGACTCAGCAGAAGATTTTTGGTGGTAACAAGACCGGTGTTTTCGATTTCCCCTGGATGGCACTGATAGCTTACAACACTGGAGCGAAGAATCCAGAATTTCGATGCGGAGGTTCAATCATCAACAAACGTTACGTCTTGACAGCTGCGCATTGCGTAACCTTATTACCAGCAGGTACGCCAATACGGAAGTAAACGCAATATAAAAGCTTAGATCATTGACACACATGATGAACAACTTATGTCGATTATGCTTGCAGGTCTAACTCTTATCGGAGTCCGTCTAGGTGAACATGATCTTAGCACAGAACGTGACTGCGACAAGGATGAAAGTGGCTTAGAAGTAGTCTGCGCTGAAAGATACCAAGATTTCCGTATAGAGAGCGTGCATCATCATCCTGATTATTCCAGGAGTAAATTGCACAACGACATAGCTCTTATCAGGCTCAGTGGCGACGCTGACTTCCGGCCTGAAAGTGTGAGACCAATTTGCCTGCCAATAGGTACTGCTTCGCGAATAACTCATAAGAAGGTAAAGACTGTATTTTTTTACATTCCCTATCAATTATTAGCTTCTTTTTTATTGTGATATTTTTATTACTTTATTGATTTCCACAAAGATATTTTATGTCATGGCACAAGGACTTGCTGCTGTAAATATGCATAAATCAATGCTTAAATGCTTCTTTTAATTTATTTCTGATAAAAAGGTAACTGTGACCGGATGGGGCGCGACTGAGTATGGTCCAAGAAGTCAGGATCTTCTTATGGTGCAATTGGCTCTCGTTGATAACAACGAATGCGCTGAGATTTACAAAAAGAGTACTAAAATCTGGTACAAGCAGATGTGCGCCGGCGGAACTAATCAGATGGATTCTTGTCACGGTGACAGTGGGGGACCACTTCAGTCCCCTGGCATTTATTATGGTCAAATTAGAAATATACAATATGGCGTAGTGAGCTTTGGACTGAGAAATTGTGGCACTGGAGGTTTTCCTGGCGTTTATACGACTGTTTCTTATTACTTGGATTGGATATTGGACACCATTAAGGAATAACTATTTATAACTGCAATGGAAATTGCTCAGCAAGCTTGATTATACGTAATACTAATTTGGGTACTGTTCAATTTTTAAATAACGGCATACTCTAATAGTATTACATACTAAGTAGCATATCACTGGTAGCAGTAACTGGGTGAACAAGATGCCAGCTTCAAATCAAATTCTCATTGAGCTTATCTTTAATATTCACTTGAAGGAGTACTGTATTATGGCCATCTGGATATTCAATATTCAAAGGGGGGCTGGGTGGCCTGTATGAAGGATGTGCATAGACTTTCTATTACTGACAATTCAAATAGTCTTTGAGCTTATAATTACAAATATAGAATTACCATACATTCTCATATATACTTAGTGTAATCACTCTATTATTTTATATTGATAAAATGTAATTTTGCTATCTACTACCATGGCCGACGATGTTCTTTATAATGATTTTGAAGCACTGACTTATTCAGGTACCAGTGATTCACTTAATATTGAGTGCAATTTATCAATTTATTCTTTTGCCAATTTTACCGATAAGAATGTTTATACGAATTTGGAGACAGTATGTGATAAGAATAAGGATGGGATATTCTTTTAAACATTAATTTTTTTAAAGCTTTTTCTGACAATACGCCAATATGATAATTATCATACAAGACTATAATATTTTGTAATACCATTTCTTTTTACAATAATATCAATAAAAAGCTGTTTTATCAATTTTTTCTTTTCAATATATTTTTTAATCTACAGCTATGCTTATTGACTTGTGTTGCTCGTGATGTCTTTTCTAATGCTTCTAAGTTGTATTTATAGTTTTTCTTTTGTGTAAGGCTACCGTAACAGGCTGGGGAGCTACAGAAATAGACGATACTCGTAAATCTAATACAGAGTTACTTCAAATAAATATACCAATCGTTCCGTATGATCGATGCGCTCATATATTCAAGGACAAAGTCGACATAACCTACAAACAATTGTGTGCCGGAGGTGAACGTGCAACGGATTCTTGTTCCGGGGACAGCGGAGGTCCTTTACAAGCACCAGGATTATTGAATTACCAATTAAAGTGTATTCAATATGGCGTTGTCAGTTTTGGAATAACGAGCTGTGGTACTCAAGGAATACCTGGAGTTTATACTAGAGTATCATACTATATGGATTGGATATTAAATACAATAACAGATTAGAATAGCTATATAGTATTGTATATAATGTATAACGTTTAGCCTTACTTTATAAAATTGACAGGAATATTCAAAAGAAATATTATATGTTAAATAACCTTTAGTTTCTTTTAAATTAATTTTTTACCTGATTTTTTTTTTCATTATTATACGTAATAAGTATTTATAATTTTTTGTAAATTTTTATGTGTATAAAATAATTTTAATTATCAACGCTCTCGTTCTCTTCGCTGTCAGAAACATTTTGTTCGTGTTCATCACTAGGAATTGGATCACTCGAGTATCTTTCGTCTTCCTCATTATGATCTTCGATTAGTTCTGCAGTCTCGTTTATGGAAACCTTCAATGGACCACGATCACCTTTCTTCTTGGACATTGAATTGCTTGACTTTGGTGTAGACTTGCTGGATTTTCTAGAACCTGATGATTTGGATGATCCACTCATAGACCCCAGGGTGCCTGATGAACTAGTCAAGGAACCGGAATTCGGTCTGGAGCTACTGGCAAGACTGGCGTAAGAATTGACACTGCTGGAATTATCTCTCTTGGCTTTCTTCTTCTTCTTGGTTTTGTAAAGACATTTTGCTCCGACTTTTGACGGGAAACTGAATGGCGTATGGAAGCTCTGCAAATACTCCATTTCCTTTAATTGACTAGGGTTAACCTTGTACTTATACCTACAGCCCGCTAAACTCGTTAAGGATACTCGCAATTGATTGATTGATGCTATACTGTGTGATCTCATATCATTGCAAGGATACTCGACTCATCTAGAACGGGCTTTATCATTTTACCTGAGAATGACGTTCGAAGAGGGGTGGTATTTGCGTAACACGATTCAACATTAATTCCATTTGAAGTCTGTGACGTTCTGCTTGCTCTCTCGCCTCGTCACGACGTAGAGATGCTCGTAGCATTAAATCCTTTTCATGCTCGTGTCTTCCCCCCCACCCCAAATAAAAATTAATAATAATCAATTCAACCAAGGATAATGAAGTCACTAATAAAATTGTGAATTTAATTGTTATATTGGTACCTTGTTGCCGATCTCAGTGCTCTCCAAGCTGGTTTCCTTCTCACTAAAGATTCGCGGATCTTCATCAATTCCTCCCTACGTCTCTCTTCCATTTTTTCCTGAATTTCACGCTCCATCTTTTCCCTGGAAGCCTGGCATCTCAGTATAGCCGCCAAATTATTTCCTTGACCTGATAAAACAGTCATGACCGATCTTGACCTTTCAGATGGCAATGGCGTCACACTGGCACCTGTAGATTCTCGTCCTTCACGTAACTTCTCATGTACATAGTCCTTGGAGTTATTTTGAAAATCCGTATTGGCTGACTTTACACGTTCCCTGCGAGCCATTGAAGGTGGTAGGGAAGAGGATTTGAGTAACTCCGCAGCCCGCACCTTCTTCTTCAGTGCCCTACGGTAAAAGTTGGTAGATAGGAGAATGTAAAAATCATTTTTCTTTCATTGTATTTCACCTGTAAAAATCATCTTCCAACATTCTGTCGTATACTTCTGTGCTGAACAAATTCCTGGGCACTGGTTTTGCTTGAAACTTTGGAACCGAAGGAACATCCTTGCCTTCCACTGGACACAACTCAGGACTCGATCTTGTCAAAGCTCTTCTAGCACTTTCCAATTTAAATGGACGCACTTGTGACATCAGACTCCACGCGCTTTCCTCTCTCACCATACGACTCCTGGTCAACAATGATAATTGACAGTGACGTTATACTCCCTTTGTGCATTTGTAATAGAAAAAAAGCTTCGCAAAAGCGACAATTATAAATGTCACTTACGTGGCAAATAATAGTAGTGCTCATAATATGAAATTAGATTCCTCTAATGCTCCTGATCCATCACTCTAAGGTATAAGTAACGAAAAAAAAGTATGCATTACACATAAATAAATAATTTTCTCAAAATGCAATTAGTAAACGTAAAGTTGGGCGTTGCATATAGAGAAGCCATGTTGAAAAATTATATGATTGTGCTGATAAAAAATGCCACAAAGAATAGTAATAAAGAAATGATATTTATATTGACAGAACCTTTCTTCCTTCTCTGCTAATAATTTATCATAAAGGGGTAACTTTGACGTCAACGGAACTGGCTTCGTTCTACGTCTTTTAGTTGGTTTTTTCTTTACCCCCAAAGTTTCCCTCTCCAGGCAATCCTCTGCTTGCATTTCCGTTAGTGACATGTACTTCTCCGCATCCTCTCTAAAAGAAGGTCTATTATGCATCTTTTTCGATCAATTATTATTCAAGAATTGAAAGGGATCCGACGGACACCTGAGGGTAAAGCTAAATGGTTTAGGTACTGTTGGATGCCACCTCTTAGGACTGCTTGGTGGTAGACTTCTTGTTTCTATACTATCGTCATCTCCGTCGCTCTCTGAACTATCCATACTCTTTGATTCGCTCCAGGTACTCGAGCTCTTTCTGGCGGAATGAATTTCCCGGTTGCGTAGAGTCTTCGCATCTTTGTCCTTACCCTTACATCTGTCAAATTAGTATATACCTTTTTAAATATCTGCAGCATCGTTATTTTTCTCTTTTACAGTTTTATCATTTATTTTTACCGATAGGTCAAAAGGTCTTGATCCTCAGCCAATCCAGCAAACTTTCCAGATGAAAATAGTATTGGACTCTCAACTCTAGATTCTTCAAAGTTACACTTTTTCCCTTTTAGACTGAGATTGTTATAATCTGTACACCATTGCTTGACTTCACTGCACTCCATTTCCGGTGTATGTTCTCTGATATCAGACTTATCATTGTCATCCTGATCTAGACAGTTTCTTAGATTTTTCAGTAATACTCTTTGTTTTCTCTTTAAGTAATCCACCTTTTGTTTAAATTGCTCATTTGAGAGGTGATGAACGTCACCGTAGTCGGGTATGCTCTCCAGGAACTCGAGAAAGTTCTCCAAAGTCTCATGGGGATTTGTTTGCTCGTTAATTGGAATATTGTCACGGTTGGCAAAATTTATTTTGCGAGATTTATCAGCTGATCGGCATCGTTCATTCTTAAGGATCTTTGGACGCTCGTAAGAAGGTGTTGGTTGACGACTGTAAGGATCCACTGGTACTTTTACGCAGGAATGAGCAAAAGATGTTCCACGATGTTCACTCATTCTTGCTGAATGATACTAAAGTCTAGTTTACCTTATCAGGGGTCTGGTTTCTATTGCAGCTAGTAGATCAATGTAACTTCATTGGTATATAGGTTGCTATGGTGACCATAACAGGGTATCAAGCAGTGGCATCACAAAGCTTTCGAAACAACCGCTTTTCTATCTCACTAGTATTTTCCCCAAAGAAATCACTACTCTTGAAATCTGAAACATCCACACGATGCTCTCAAGGAAAATCAATAATGTATGTACACATTATGTATTAGATTTCATATCCGATTCTCCTTTATGAACGAGAATTTTATCTGAAAGAATTTAATTCAGAATATCATTCATTGAAACAGAATAATAATGATAATATAGTTCTAATAGAATTTAAGAAATACATGAATATTTTTAATATATATATATATATATATATATAGATTTATTTATTTATCTTTAAGTACCCAAATAATACCTTTAAATTGGCACAGACCTGTGTTTAACGACCATTCAGTAACGTTCAATATTTATTTTATATTATTCTTATTATTCCTTGTAGTTGTAACTGGAATAGAGAAATTAAGTTGCCACCATTTATTAACCGTGTATTATTTCCGTCACAAATAAATCAATTGATTCCGGAGGATAATCTCGAATTAAAATGTACTTCCGTTCTCCAAGTTTATGTTTAGTGTCGTCTGGTAAAATGGCGGCGTTTGTAGAGACAGTTGTCTCCGGTCGGGGTGTCTTAACGTTTTTCTCAAGAAAGTACAAAAATATCCTTTCTAATTCGTGTTTCATTACCAGAAATAATCATTCTGAAAGTAGTAGCAAAGATGAAAATTATGACATTATTATTACTGGAGGTGGTATGGTGGGCACGACGTTAGCCTGTGCTATAGGTTAGGTTTTTTTTATTATCTATTATACACTATTATTCCAAAATTATATCATTGAATGGATTTATTATATGCAGTAAAAGTTTTTAAATGTTTCAGCTAATAACAGAGTACTTGAATCAAAGCGTGTCCTGCTACTGGAAGGTGGCAAAGAGCACACGTATCAACCACAAGATAATTATTCTAATCGAGTAGTTGCCCTGAATCAACAAACTCGTACATTGCTTTCTAGTATCGGAGCATGGCAGCATATAGAAGCTGTGCGATATGCACCTGTTCGAAAGATGCAGGTATAATAAATTATCTATTATATGCCTGATATAATATTTGTATATTTAACTGTACAAAAATACATATTTAATCGGTATGTGTTATTACATCCCAAAATCTTGTTGTCATACTTCTGTTAAGACGAGCTCTATAATCCAAAATTATTAAAGGATTTTTGACTATAGTAAACACTTATATCGTTCTTAGGTATGGGATGCATGCTCCGACGCCATGATTACTTTCAACGAAGACCATTTATCTGAAGAATTAGCTTATGTAGTAGAAAATGACTTACTTCTCCATGCTGCAAATACACAATTAGCAAAGATGCCATCAGTCCGTGTTGTTTACAATGCAAGAGTTGACAACATCAAACTTCCAAAGAGACAAGGAGAAGATTCGAATATAACACTTCAAAGCGGCGAAACCTTCAAGGCAAAACTATTGGTGAGCGAATATAATATTTATACAGAAGCATATACAAATGATATTATTTAACTATTACAATTGGTTTGCTGTATCAATATCTCGACTTATATTCTCAATCCTGTTGGTCAAGACCTCTAACCGTGTTCCAAAATTGGATGAAAATCTCTTCAATTCAGCAACCAACTCATTTAATTGCTGTTTATTATTATCATTGGCAGAAGCTGTACTGTATAATCTACTTAACCTAATATCGCCAAGTTCCATACCACTGCAACTTCTAGTGGACGCGGGTCTCGTACGTCTGTTACGTATCTTTTTTTCACCTGCCAAACGATACACAGCCTTTATCAAATCCTTCGGTAAACGTTTCTCTCTAGGATCATTAGGTCGAATATGTAGAGCACAATGATGCGGGGGATGCAACAACAACGCACCTTTCCTGCACATCTTCACGATTCTTTTAGGTGCGTGATCTAATAATTTTGAAAATAACATGCTCTCCAAATGAGCTACAAGCTCTGCTCTACGTACAAGTCTATCGAGACCTGCACATCTTTGAAGTTCTTGTATATCCGAGACTGCAAGACCAACCATAAGATTAGTTAGGATGACAGTGACAAGTATCACAAAGGCCAATAACATCAAATGCGCTGTATCAAAATACAAGAATTTTGACGATTCATCAAAGAACATATCCTCAAATTCCAATTCCCCAGACATCATTATGATTGTCTTCAATAATCCTATCTCCGGGTTTTTAAAGGATTTGTAATTCTTGTGGAAAACGCAGAATCCTAATGAGAAACCTATTATAAGGCACACGTACGCTCCTAGAAACTTGAAGAAGTTCATTGAAACTCGCGTAAACATTTGTATGTACAACCCGAACATAGGAAATCTTCCAACCACTATCATCAGTTCAACCCAGACCAGTAAAATGCCCCAGGCAGCAGCATGATCTTGCCACTCCCTTATAGGTTGTATCAAAATAGCACCAGATGCCAAAATGACTCCCCACTGTAGCCAATTCTCCCAGCGCTTTGCATAGGTTCTTATACCGTGAGCTAATTGAAATAGTTCCTTGCATGCCAGCATGCAAGTGAATACCAATACGGACCAAAAAAAAATACCATTCAGACTTATCTGATAGCCAAGGAACATGATACAAACATATGCCGTGAACATTGCTACAAAGATAGAATGAAATATTAAACTGAATAGAAAGAATTTTCTAATTCTCAACCACTTTAAGTAAAGAAAACTCTCGCATAGAGGATGCTGCAAAACATGTCTCTGACCAACTTCTACCAAGCAGAGCATCAAGTCTGTTTCACCTCTACCACCTGGAACCAACGGTCTAAAATCCAATCTTAATTCGCAGTCCACGTCTCCAAGCTCGTGATCGTGCAAGGATATGGATTGATCCAATTTTCCAACGAATATTGATAAGGCATCTGGTGTTCTACGTACAATAAAGCTCAGGGCGGACACTCCACCTTTAGTACGAGCTGTTACGTCCGCTCCTTTGCTCAATAGAAGAATTACCAGCTGAGAGCTTTCATTCAGTGCTGCTATATGAAGCGCAGTATAGCCAAATTTATCTGGTTTGTTGACAAAAGCTCCTGCCTTTTGAAAGGATCAATATTAATTTCACTCTGGCAACCTATTGATATAACATCCATAAAAGTTACAAACCTGTATTAACATCCTGACTAATTCGCTTCCTCTTAGAGACTTTGCTACAGCAGCGTGCAGCGGTGCTCTACCGTCGCTATCCTCTGCATTAACATTAGCTCCTACTTTAATGAGCACCTCTAAAGTTTCTGCAGATTGCGCAAGCGCGGCTAAATGCATTGCAGTTTGTCCTTTGGAATTTTTAGCGTCTGCCTGTGCACCAGCCTCCAGGAGAAGCTTGGTGCATTCCATATTGCCTTCCTCGGCTGCCAAATGTAATGGAGTTGATTTGGCTTGTCCCAATTGCACCCTTACGTCAGCACCGTGACTCAGTAACAGCTTGACACAAGTAGTAGAGCCTAAACTTGCAGCGACGTGCAACGGGGTCTCAGTGTATACCTTAAATCATAGAGAATTACACTAATTATATCTAGGATAATGACTAGAGTGCGTTAAACTTTACTATAAATGTCTTATTTTTATACCTGAGGATTATTGGGACAAGCACCAGCTTCCAAAAGGGCTTGTACGCAGTCACCTGAATTATTCATAACTGCATAGTGCAGTGGACTCTTTCCTGAGAGACCAGCGTTCACATCAGCTCCTGATTTCAATAAAACTTTTACAGACGCCACATCTCCTGCAGCTGCAGCACAATGCAAGGCAGTACACTTCTTATTAAAATCCCATTCAGCCGGGTCAGCACCGTATTTCAATAATTCTTCTACTATCTTGACAGAGCCTGAACAGGCGGCCAAGTGTAAAGGAGTCCTGTAATGCATAACTTTGCTAATACCCTCGAGTCATTGTATCAAGGTCATTAAATCATGAAAAATCATGAACCTGCCATCGCCGTCGCGACAGTTAATGTGGGCGCCTCTTTCCAGAAGAGCTTTTACAAGCTCTAAATGTCGCAACCAGCAGGATACCAGAAGACACGTGTTGGGCCATTTTGTCAGCAAATTAATAGGCGTTGCAGCGGACGCTGCTTCGTTCTCAGCAGCTAAAGATGCTTTCCTCACGTATCTACTCAAGGGCCCATATGTTATCCCTCTTACATTATATACACATTAGTTCTTGCAAACAACTTTGTACATACCCATTTACAAAACTGGGTGTAGGCATCTTGTGATCACGGGACGCGGCTCCAATTATATTTAAGTTTCTACTTTCATCAAGAACTCTTCTCAGTGTTTCCCCATGAAGCGTAGGCACTAGTGCAAGAGCAGCCTCGCCGGCTGGAAGGTCAGTGAGCCCTAAGATAATTTCATCCTTGTCCCAAAGTTGCTGATGAGACGTCGGTCGATGCTTCGAACAACCAGGAACAGCAGACTCTGCACTCTCTTCCGAGGAAATGCTACCGCCCAAGTCATCCTCCCAGACTTCCCCATCATCATCCTACATAATTAATTTAAATAATGCCAATCTACTCGACAAATTTTTTATTAATAATCTTCACATAGTTACCTCGTAATTAATTACTATAGACGGTGTCCTCTTACTGTCATCGTCTCCTTTTGCTCTAGAATTTTCATGGGTTGCATGATGACTTGACAGCCTGTCAAAGAAGCTCAAACGACTTGGTCCTGACATCTCTTTCCCCGTTCTAAAAATAATGTTGATACTCTGCTCTACAGCTGATGATACAAACGTCAAGAATGTGTTTGGGTTATCCAACTTCTCCTCATATTTAGCAAACTGGCATGGATGATAATATTTAAATACGTCAGAGTCCAGTAGACTTTAGTGGCACTGTATATTTTACAAGTATTATATCAACTACGTGTGAGAAAATGCATACTGAACTATTAGTAGGATCTACATGCATTAATTGAATTTAACTCGATACCATTGAAATTTTTACTAACTTACCAAACTTTAGTCTGACGTTGTTAACTCGTATTTACTGCAATGCTGTGTTACTTCTGCGGCAGGATCTTGGTCTCCTTAACTACTCATAGCTTATTCCTGACTAAAGATATACTTCAAAGCGTCCACGTGTGTTTCTGATGTTTATTAAACAAATCAAGCATATATTTAGCTACCGCCACTCTCGGCATTCCACTATAAAATTCAGAAAACGATATTAAAGTTATAGCCTTTTAATGTCGATGCTTCTCCCTGTTTCATTGGATTATTATGACTAGAGAAGTAAATGAGTCTTTACGATAACAATAACGTCATCACTTTTATAAATTATAAAAAATGTTAATTCTACGTAAAGTATGACAACCGCATCCTTTCAGGATACTGATAAGGAAATCCCACAATATGACTGTCATATGCGTTTAAATAGTCGTAACGAATTTCTTTTTTAAACTATTAATCATTTCTTCTTCAAAGTGGTTTCATGTCTTTTTAATAAACTTTTTCAAAATAACTATGTAGAAATTCTTATTAAGAGATAACTTGGCGCTTGTTAAGATTACTTAAAAGTTCATTGAGAACTCAGAGAAATCTCTAACGAAACTGAAGTTATTTCCAGATACCGACTATGTGCTGTAACCTCCTTCTTCATCCTCCCCCACTTTCTGCAACATCCTCTCCATGTTGTTGGAATCATTCTCACCACCACTCCCTGGCACCGTTGATCCTCGAGCATGAAAGTCTGTAATGAGAAACGAAATTAATAGTCTTCCGCAGCAACAGCACTTACTGTGCAGTTGGAAATGCAATTCAATTATTAGGTGTTGCCCTATTGGACTGCAATGTGGTCTATATTTAACGTTCAATAAATTCTTGCATTTTGTCACTGAATATAGGTTGGTGCTGATGGAGCAAATTCACGAGTCCGAGATGCCATGGGTGTACAATACATTAAATGGAACTACGACCAAATGGGAATAGTTGGTACAGTTAAACTGAGTGAAGTAAGTCGAAGACTTATTGGATTTAAAATAATAAATAGTATAACCCATTGTTGTTTTTTTTGTTTTCGTTTTTATAGCCTACGACGAATATTGTTGCTTGGCAGAGATTCCTGCCTGGTGGACCAGTGGCTTTGCTACCGGTATGATAACTGTAGTTTAATTTGAAAGGTGTAGATTAATAATATTAAATGATTCTAGTTAACAGACACTCTCAGTTCTTTGGTATGGTCTGTCTCACATGAAAAAGCAAAAGAGCTTTTGAAATTAGAGGAAGAGCATTTTGTGGATGAACTGAATGATGCTTTTTGGAAAGTTTACCACAGGGATGGAATTGTTGAGAGTGGTATGAAGGCTCTTCAACAGTTATTGGCAGGACTCTCTTTGCAAACTGGAGTCACTAGACAACTGCCACCATCAGTAGCTGGAATTGTTGAAGGATCTCGAGCTGCCTTTCCATTAGGATTTGGACACTCTGTTTGCTATGTAAAGCCAGGATCTGTTTTGGTTGGGTTAGTAGAGATCAATCTATTTAATGTTTCCACTTACATACTAATTTCTTTAATTTTTTATTTTTATTCTGTACATTCATGTTTCAGGGATGCAGCTCATAAAGTTCATCCTTTAGCTGGTCAAGGCGTGAATTTAGGCTTCGGTGATGTAGCCACTTTAGTACAGATTCTTGCTGAAGCAGCTAGAAATGGAGCAATGTTGGGTGACATGGCCTATTTAACTAAATATGAAACTCTGAGACAAAGGCATAATGTTCCAACAATGTTGGCTATTGATGCACTTCACAGATTGTATAAGGGAACTGCAGCACCAATTGTATTGGCTCGAAGCTTAGGATTGCAGTTGACAAATGCATTACCGCCATTAAAGGTGTGTACATTACATATCTGGTCAGATTCGTCGAAAATTATGTATTTGGTTGTGGAGAAGGGAAAAAATGAATAGTTGTTCAAGAAACATCCGTTTCCTTATGTCTGTTATTAGTTTGGTATTTCCTCAAACCATGCAACATGGTAGGTTAATGGATGTTTTACGATACGTTTACGCTGGCCTCACGCATCAGAGAGATAAAAATAGAATAAGCGAAGAAAGCCTGTTGTATTTTATTTATATATTTGAAAGAATAGTAGGCCAAGGCAGGAAGCTCTATTCTCAAACTATAAATTCCTGTTTTTTTAATACTAACGATAACTATATTTTTGTTACAGCGAGCATTGATACAACACGCTTCTGACCGAAGTCCTCTACTGTAATATGATGGGTTATTTTTCTGAAAATTATTACGATGAAGTTATAAAAATGTATAACATGATATAAAGTGTAAAAGTAGTATTGAATAGTTAGCAGTCTATTTATAACGTATGTACAGTATGTTTTATGTATCGAAAATATTTTGTTATAACTTAATTACATTAATAAATGATTAGGATACAAATTGTTTTGAATACTGTAAAACCTTACATGCTTTTGAATATCTACTTAAGTTAATATCAGCTTAATGGAGAAACTGGGTGACGTTACTTTTTTTTTTAATCACGTAGTTTAAAAATCATTTGCATTAATAATGATTCAACGTGATGGGTTTCCTTCAGAACTTTTAATTAAAGCACTTGACCAGTAGTTTTACAATAATAGAAGATGTCACGCTTCGAGTTATATCCGAGCCCATCCTTAAGTTACTCTGGTTACATATCCTAGAGAAAATTGATTCAACCATGCGCAACTTCGGAATTCGTTTGAAACAAATTCGAAAGCTGTTCCACTTTCCCAAAGTATTTTCGCTTAGTGATCATTGATAAATATTAAGGAGAATACTGTCGACATTTAGGTTAGTTCTCTGTTATCAAAAGACATCAAAAGTTAAATTAGTTAAGAGTCATGTGTTATAACTATATGTGATATAACTGTAAGTAGATTTGTATTAATTCCCATTATATAATATCGCTTTGTAAGTTCTTCTATCTTTATGTTTATCCTACTTGTAAGCAGTATAAGGTTAGTTTTGTTGAATATTCGAAATATTTAGATCTTTTAATTATCATGGTGATTGTAAAAATGTGATGGGGCTTGGAGAGTTCATAGTTTTGTGTATAATGTTTGTTGATCTGGTATATTACAGGTTTCCAAGTTTTATCATCGCTTGCATACAAGGATGATGACATCCAGAAGACTGTTAAAGACTGTTGCAGTGGGTACTATTAGCTTAGGAACTTTGGCATCCTTAAGAGCTAATGAATATGATCTTGGTGCTATTGGTATAGTTCGTCTAAGCAGAGCAGCAGTGACAGTTTTTATAATTGGTTCCTATTACAAGAATGAGTTATACGATAGCAAGCTAAACAAAAATTCACTAGAGTATAAACAGTTAAAATCTCATGTGCATCAATATGGTGCAGAAAAATTATTGGAACTTTGTTGTGCCAATAAAGGAGTCTATATTAAAGTTGGACAACACATCGGAGCACTTGATTACCTACTTCCTAAAGAATATGTGAATACAATGAAAGTTTTGCACAGTTCAGCACCTCAGTCATCATTTCACGATGTTTTAACTGTAATTAAAGAAGACTTCCAACAGGATGCATATGATATATTTGACTCCATCGAACAAACACCTTTGGGAACAGCAAGTCTTGCACAAGTGCACAAAGCAACATTGAAAGATGGGAGTTTAGTAGCTGTCAAAATTCAACATCGATCAGTCAAATCAAACTCTTATGTGGACATAAAAACAATGTCTGCTCTGGTGAAGCTAACATCATGGGTATTTCCTGATTTCAAATTCGACTGGCTTGTGGATGAGACAAAGAAAAATATTCCTCAAGAATTGAACTTCACTCGAGAGGGTGAAAATGCTGAAAAAGTTCAGAAGCTATTCAAAAACTATCACTGGTTAAAAGTACCAAAGATATTCTGGGAATATTCAACACAACGTGTCTTAACAATGGAATTTCTTGAGGGAGGTCAAGTGAATGACCTGCAATATTTGCATTCGCATAAAATAAATCCTACTGAAGTCAGCAGTAAATTGGGTCGTCTTTACAGTCACATGATTTTTATTTCTGGCTTTGTGCACTCCGATCCACACCCTGGAAACATTCTTGTAAGAAAAAACAATGCTGAAGCAGAGATCGTCCTCTTGGATCACGGGCTTTATGCAAATCTATCTAACGAATTTCGTTGGGAATATTCCAAGTTATGGTTGGCAATATTGAACGGTGATAGAGTCGCAATGAGGGAACATTGCACCAAATTGGGTGTTGGTGACATGTACGGCCTACTAGCCTGTATGGTGTCTGGTAGAACTTGGGATACAATAGTGTCAGGAATACAGAAGACAAAATTTACACCAAATGAAAGAGAAGTATTCCAACAGGAGATACCAAATCTCCTGCCACAAATTAGTTTAGTGTTGGAAAATGTCAATAGACAAATGTTACTTATTCTGAAAACGAATGACCTCATGAGAGGCATCGAACACACTTTGAAGACTCAGGCAAGGATGTCCTCCTTTATGGAAATGTCAAAGTGCTGCATACGATCTGTGTATGGTGAAAAGAAGAAATCTTGTACAAACAATTTTTCAAAGTGGAAGGTCTCTCTCGCAGAACAATGGGAATTAACCAGGCTTTCTTTGTACTATATGTTTTTAGGTATGATTCACTTTGATATTCACAAGAGTATCGAATCATTATGGACTAATGACTATTATCCATTTTGATGAAACCTAATTACTAGCTCAAATTTGTTTTTAGTTGTTAAGTACTAAATATAAATTATAACTGTACGTCCCTAGTCTTTAATAGAAATAACAGCTCATGAAACAGCTACGGTTGTTCTTACAATATTATTATTCTATTAAATCTGACTAATTTTCAGTTATTATATATAAAGGAAAACTTTAAAGTAAATGAAAAATTTGTACATAAATGAACATGTTGCATTGTGTTACGAATTACGTGTTTCATTTCGCTCTGTATTTTTATTCTTCTGTACAAAGACTATTTATATTAATTAGAAACTTATAATATGGATTATATTGTAAAGAAATAATTGAAGTTTCTAATTAATTTAAAATTCCCAACGAAATCATCATGGAAATCATTAAACATAACAGTGCTACCTCATTCTTGGCAACTTTTCAATAAATGCTAAATATAGTCACAGAGCCAATGTTTGTAGCACAGATCACTACCGAAATTATTATTTGGAACATAAGTTTTCCTTAATATTTTGTTCTCTTATTGTTAGTTACGTCACAGCCAAAATTCGTGCCATAGAACTACTATCAAATATTTTCGATAAAAATACACAAACGTAACAAATTCTTAGTAGTATGGACGTACCATTTAAAGCATAAGTTTATATTCTGCAACATATTTCCTAATTACATTAGGAAGTTGCCTGATAGTGTTCAAACGACAAGCATATAATTTTCTACGCCCAATAAAAAATACATTTCTTAGAGAGCAGCCATTAATGTACATATGTACAAAGTATTGCTAAGGCTACAATAAAAACTTTTAAATAATAAACGGGTGAAGAATGTAAATGTAAATAAATGATACGTTGTCAAAGAAAGTGTATAATCTCTCTTTGATCCTATTCAAGCCAAAATTTTCCCTCGTGCAATATCCAACGCATTCCCATCCATATTATAAATTCCCAACAATCTCAATTACAATTAAAACAGCCAGACCAGTTCCTCAAGTCCGCAAAGCAGATAATACCCAGGTACAAAAATACTGTCTGCATACCGAACCCAGCAGCTGCCATTGTGCATGAAACCGTTGGCAACTCATCGGTTCACAGAATGAAGGTCGCCATAAAGACCCGTTACTTCAACAAATAATATACCTGGCCTCATTGTACAAGAATTCATTCTAAATGGAAAAAAGAAGACATCGAAAAATCGTACGTGACACGTAACGCAGTTTCGTGAATTGTAACACGTTCGAAACGGTATGCACGTCCTTGATATTCGTCAGCTGCAGAGACTGTTATTGGGGAGTTCCTTATCGATTTGCTAACCCACGCTGAGACCTACATATGTATATGTATTTGCAAAAACGTACTGCTATGCGCAGTGACTGGGATCAATGCTGCAAACTTCTCGTACATTCTTTCTGCTATAGTACAGAGACATCCACGATCAATAAGAATATAAATATAGCTAAACTTCTAGAACGTAAAACGAATGCTTAGCCGTTACTGCGTAGGTTAGACTATTTGCGTCATAGCTGGATGTTATTTTCTGCGGAATTACTACAGTGTAAGACTTGGCGTCACTAGATGCTCGTGCTTTCGTCACGAATAGCAGGGATATCTTGAGGTTTACCTTGCTTTCTATTTAAATATCATGAGTCCTCTTATGCTCGCCATGTATTATAGAAACAGTCTATAGACAGACAAGTCTGAAACGTGATATTTCTATCACGTTGGAAGCCTTAGAATGAGGTGATATTCCGTGCTATTGTATTGGATGTTTGGAATTTTTTGTATAGCTATTTTATTAAATACTTATGTACCGTATGTTTCTCACGATGAGTCATGATTCGTCAGCCATGCGGAAGATACAATAGGCTATTGCTATAAAAATCTATAAAACGTTTTACTTACGTTAACCGTTTTTTTTTGGTTTTTTATTATTACCGAATGTTAATTCACTGTGGGCTTATGCAAGGGGTATTAATGATGGCAGATCCATGAAGATAATTTGGTTGTCTGTCTTGTTTTGGCATGGAATCATCTTTATACGTAGAGTTTGGTAACGTTCATGAAGAAAGCGTGACCTACGGCGGTACAACATATATACATATGACGTCTCAGACACAGGGTAGCTTATACATACTTTCCAGCGACGTTGTCACGTTTAACGGTTTCTCTGATAACCTTGCTAATATTTGTCGTTTTAATCATTCCTATTTGGAATTAGCCATGATTAATCAGTCATAACTAACGATTTCCGGCCTTGGACGCCGAAGGATTTTAATGCATGAAATTGACAGAGAGCGTTAAACAGATTTAAGGAACGAATTCTGACTATCGATTGTTACAGAATGTTTCTAGGCTTTTTTCGTAACGTATTTCAATGAAATGCACTTTAATCGAAATGTTCTTTAGTCGAAATATTGTAATATTTTACATAAGATAATTTAAGAGCTAGCGAGCAAGCGATTAGAACAATGAGGTAAACTGAAACTGTATTAAGTTCGTTTATCTTGTATAGAGTAGTCGTATGTCTAAGAAATGATATTTACTTTACAGTTTAAAAGTTTAGAAAGTTATGAACAATGTAAAACGTAGTATATAAACAGTAAAAAAATGGCAACGGTTACAGAAAGGACTAGAAGTTCGTTAAATTGTAGAATTGGCAACGCCGAAGAGCGTCCCTTGTAGAAAGATGGGTGACGCCGCGTCACGACGTCTCGGAGTGGGGTGTAGCCGCATTACAGTTTACTACGCCATGAAATGTTCCCTTGTAACAATATATTTTAGCATATACAGTACTATTTAATACAAATTCAATAATTACCAAGATCTATTACGTCCAGTGGAATGATACGATATAATTTTTATTGTTCAAGATATTGTTAATGTTTAGAAATTAGATTTTTTTGAGGGACTACTTTTTATCGATCTCGCGTAAGGACACCTCAAGTCTGCCGTCCGGGGGATATATAAAGCCCCACCCAAAGTGCCGCGTAGGCATTCCTAAGTCCATCGTCGAATGGTGTCGTCTGTGTCTTGCTCGGTGGCTAGTGTTAACCTTTTCCTGGTGATGCGGAGAGACTTCAGGTCCTTCACGCCGAGAGTCACGAGCTAGATACAGGTTGGTGTACTAATTGATTATTCAATAATAAATAGGCGACAGACGAGAGGTAGTCGTGCTCATTATCCGAAGAAACACAGTGGTGTCCTGCTAAGAAGAAGGCTACGAAGTTCAACAAAAACTACGACGGTGATTGAATGAGGAGTGAGAATTTGTTCAAGAATTACCAGAATTTGTCAAAATTGCTGACACGCTGTATCGTCAAACGGATTATCCGTGTCTACCTCAAAAAATCCGTTGCAGAATAAGAGAAATCACGTGTGTCCATTGTGGCAGAATCCTGGTGGGAGATATCAAAAGGCGTTGGAGGTAACGTGAGTCGACGGTAAAAACTTTAGCAAGTAGATTATCAAGAAGGATTGTGTGGCTATGAAGAAAATGGGATCAACACTGAGGCCGAGAGAAGTTGATGTTGACCAGCCTAGTCAGACTGAGCAGTTATCCAATTGGATTGGTAGAATTCGCACTAAGAAGATAATTTGTAAAAGAAGTCGAAGGCGTGATTTACGTATGGAAGCTGTACTAACTTATGCATTATCCAAGGCTGAATTGGAATTAAGAAACAAACAGACATTGAGGTATATGAAGTGGCAACAAATGAAGAAGAGAATGACGAACGATAGAGATTTCAAGGAAAATGATCTCTATTGTCATGATGATTTATCATATAGTGATATTTGCAAAGAGAGGGATAATCCATGGCAAGGTCCACTTTGTCCTGAACTCAGTAGTTTGGATAGTTTTATGTCCAAACTAAGCAAGATTAAGATTCCTCTACAGCGATGAAGCAAAGCTCTTATTGCTTCGATGCTGAAACTACTTGATACCAGGACCTGAAACGTCCTGAATTGAATTCTGAAGTAATCCTGAGGATCTACGTCTTCACTGGGGCTCACCAACCATCATCAGTGTCATCGATGTCATCATCTTCAAGAGGAAATCACAAGGAGACATTCTGCAGTTCTTAGGATATACAATGGGAGCTGAAGTCACATCACTACCCTGGTGTATATCTGGATATTTTTTACTTGCAGTCTCACCGTTTGAGATGGAAATGGGATGGGCAGCGGGAGTCGCAGTTTCTGGTGACCTTGGGGGATACCACAGGAACCATGACCCCACGCTCGAAGGCCTCTATGCCTATCATCGGTTTGGTTTGTAGACCGTATCGAAACCAAAGTCTTTTTTTTCGATCTGTTCTAATAAATACTTAACAGCACAAGCCACGGTCAAAGATTTACATTAGATAGAAGACATAGATATTTTATTACATTGCAGGGATGATAAGTACTGTTCGAGGAAAGATGACTCAATTGAGACTGATTCATAATGATCATTTAATGGTTGTGTACTCGTGTATAGCATCACATTCCTAGTAGGAGAATAATTATTTTTTTTATCATATGGGATATATCTAACTCCAAAGAAGTTTTTGCCACACGGGTATTTATTTTAAGACAATGGAGAGAGAAAGGAACTTGGAAAACCTAAGTATCTTTATAATTACACATATTTCAGTTATATGAAATGCTTTTGTTCTCTTGATTTATATAAAATCCTATATAGAGTTCACATTGAATTTCTTTGTACATAACACATATTTTATAGATGGAGTGAGAATGGCGAAGATACAATTGACGAATATATCTGAAATAAAGAGATATTTTTGAAAAATAAAAAGAATAACTGAACGTGAAAATGATTTCCCAATTTTGAAAATATGGTTCGTTGACTATTAATACCAATAAATCCTTTTCAGTCTGGCATTCACCCTAGACAATCCTAATACGAAGCAACGGTTTCAAAGTCATCCTGGCTGTTGGCTGCCGGCGGTGTTAGCAGCAGCACCAGCACTCGTATACCATAGAAAGAGAGCGAGGGAAAAAGCGAGAAGGTTGCGCGTCGATAAGAGGTATCTTTTGGGAGTCCTTGAGATGGAAAGAGGAAGGTTCTGTGATTCTAGAAGGCCACGCAATGCGCATCCCAGCTCTAGAAAAAAATGCACGCCAGCCGACCGTACACGAACACCTTACATTCTTCGCACCCCCGTGTCGCAACTTCGCAAGCCCAATCTTCGCAAAAATCATCCTCCGCGTGATGTGCAGGCTCGAGAACACTGAGGCGCCGAATACACTAAGAGCATACCAGCCGGTGAGCTGATCCCTTTTACTTGCAATGCCAGAAAAAACGGTATTTTCTCAGGTCACGAAGCGAGAGACGTGCGTTACTAGTAAACGATGCTGGCACGAGCACTACACTTCGAATGGTTTTCAATCCGTATAACTATTCACGCTTGGGTTCATCCCAAATACCGTCGACTTCACCACCGAGTCATCCAACAACCTTTCACGAACCGTCCATTTCTAAGCCGATAACTAACGCAATCATCGACCGAGTTACACCCTGACCAATCTAGGATTAGAGAGTCTCCAGGTATGGGGTCATATCTGCATGTTATAATCTCTCCCATAAACAGAATGGCGTGTGAGAATATAACAGCCTAACTATATGATACAAATTTGCTATGAATCTGATGAAATAATTGGGATCAAAGGATGTGTTTACTATTGCCATGGCGATGTTGATCAAAAAGAGAAAAGTATTAAGTACTAACTATATTACTATGAAGGAAACGAGAAAGTATTTAGTTTAGAAAAATGTGTTGCCCTTCGTGGCGGAAATAACCATATTTTCACAGATTCGAACGAAAGCCGATCGATAGTTCGTTTTCCTGCAAGGAGCGAGAGTATAGAAAGTGAAAGGGAGAGAGAGAGAAAAAGCATCGGGAAGAAAGCTGTGCGAGGTCCAACGGTGACGGAGGAGAACGAAAAGGAGGAGGAAGATGCGCTCGCGGGCGGTAGAGTTATATGTATGTTCTAGATTCGAGAGAAGTCGCCTCCAGGTGTGTTTCGTGCTGGGGATGCTACCGAGAGACTGAATATGCATGGAGGTATTCAATGAACATACATAATTGGAACAAAATGGTGTATAATGTTTGAATGTGCAAATTTGGATACATATCGGATGAGTAGAAATATGTCGTGACAACATGTGTCAAGGGGGGATAAGATTTTTTGTGGGGAAAACGAAATTATTTTCGCTTCAGCCGTCGTGTGCCGTCTGGAATAAATGGCTGCCCGAGAAAAGGATCTCTCTCGACCCCCTTCGCTAGCTGCACGAACACACAAAGTAAGGCGAATGCACGAGATAAGATTTTCTTTTGTTTTATTATTTTGGAAACAAATGTTATTGGCTCATTGGTGATCATCTGCTGGACGTATGCATATGTTTGGGAGAGGGGGCTGGGAAAAACGATAATCTTTTGCACTGCAGGACGAGACCGGCACGCATTTTAAATGAATTTACGAGAGCTGCAGAAGCTAATGCAAATTGTTCGCCAGACAACATCAGAGAGAATCCATTGTCATCTTGTCTATATATTTCTGTGATACGATAAGTCTGTACCAGGTATCGAATTTCTCGTAATGAGAAGCACAGTTATCTTCTCATAATCTTTTCAATGTTAAACGTAACAGGGGGATTGTAAAAACGGGGAAAAGTTTTTTTTGGATTCTGTACCACAGGACCGGTTACCGGCATAGATTCCTGGGTGGTTAGTAGCGCGAGCACAGGAGTGCGAATACTTTAGGAGGAGATAATGACGGAGTAAATCATCCTGGAGAATGTGACCAAGCGAGCGAGCGAGAAAACATTTCGACCACGTGAGACTTGTATCTGACTAGTAAAACATGATGGAGACGTTCCTATATACTAGAGAGACCGCTGGGGGGAATTTGGGAAAATGGAAGAATTGTTATTTGAGCTTCAGGAAAATAAGGAACGCGTGCGTCCTGGAAGATCCTAGCCAGGTCGAAGGAAAAAAACCCCTGCGATCATCATACGATAAGTTTGGATATATTTAATCTTGAGCAGCAGGAATGCCAAATGGAATATTATAGAGAAGCGCGTGACATATCCTGCTCATTCTATATACGAACATGTCTGTCCCATACAAGACTCGTTAAAACCAACGGAGGTAAAAGGTTTCATTGTTCTTGCAGCTATGCATTTCATTGACATGTGTTTCTGTATGCCATTTTTTTGTCGATTTGCCAATCAAATCTTGGAGGGAGTTTGTATTCTGTTGAGGCAAAACAATATTTTGTTCTGAGTCACAGGAATTACCACAGGACGAATCTACTCATTTGGAATAGGTACTGCAGCTAATAGTCACGGGACAGACGTAGAACAATCCTAATGCAATGTTCAGAAGAATCAACGTCACATTCTCATGGTCAAAAGGTTCACGGAATGGTAGTTTGGAGAAGCACGTGTACACTGTTCCAGCTTAACAAGACTATCGGGCGAAGAATCGATCGATCGTGGAATTTGGAAAACTGTATGGGACGAGTTCCGCAAACAAAAATTTTTGTACTGTGCAGGAATTTCCTTGGCCAGTGGGGTCTTAGAAACCGAACGCGATGGAGACATACGTCAAATGACCACGAGAACCGAGTACGCGATACTAATATCCTTCCAACGCATCGTGCAACTAAAATTATTAGGGTGATAGATTTTTGCTATTGTGAATGAGAGGAGAAGAAAAATCCGGACGAGATATATAATCCCGAAGACTGAGGTATCACTATTATTGTGCAAATGTTTTGTGATTGTCGACATTGTGGGGGGTTATTTTGTTCGGGGAAGACATCTTTTGAATCGCAGGATTTAGACGGCTGTACGTTTATGCAAAGCGTGATGCAGTGCCAGGCCTACCGACGCTCCACAGGTCTGTGCCAGACAATCGTTAATCCCACAGGACTCGAGGTATTCCTGTATAATTATGTCATTACATCATGAAGTATCGTTATGAATACGTAAGAATTGTTGGAGAGGATGGGCAATGGAATTGGGGTAGGGGAACCATTTTGTTTTGAGCTTCAGGAACCGTGGCAGAAGCTTAGGCACACATGGTATCATCATTTAGAGCACGCATAAAACACCTGCGACCCTAGACAAGAGCACTTCGACCCTGAAGCATTCGATTGACGTGTACTGCGGACGTATCTAATCGTTGGATGGTATAAGTAGAAATACTTGCACTTAATTGTCTTAGCATAGATTGTATTAGAAGAATCGGGACGTAACAACACCCCCTACAAGAGAGGCAAAAAGTATTGACCTTTTTCTACAGAGTCTCAAAATAACCAGCAGGAGAATGAAAATGCATATATTATGTGAAAAGCAAACTAAATTCTAGAAGGCATCTGTGCATGAGTAGAATGATTATTTCATTAATTATAAAAAGTGCGGCTTTTGATGATATCACAATTTCCTGAGGCATGGTATTGCTGTTTGATCTGGTAGGAGATATATAAGATATTGGATGTGTTACATACAAGATGCACAAGTTATACTCTGGAGGAGATTATGGAAAAGGAACGAACTAATGGAATCCAGTGTCCAAAGTCGAAGAACCGGGGTTGGATTTTTTTAATTTAACTACAGAGCAGCCAACTTGGAAGACGGGAGAGAAATATATTTTGTCAAGTTTATCCAAGTATAGAAAAAATCATTTTTTCTTATCGAGACGAGACAAGAAAATGGCCATTGAGCAGCAGCGGATTTTGGAAAGATAATGAAACGTTCAATTATCTTGGTGGAATTTGAGCTGTGGTCCAGTTGAAGGTTTGCCCAATCCTAGACTGTCATTTTTAGAAGTACACAAAACACTCGGGAGAGGTGCATCAAGTTTCCCTTATCCTCACTGACAAAAAACGAGGCCATCCATCTTATTAACCAGGTAATTGAAGATCAATTGGGCTTTCTGTCATGGGGGGAAATATTAACTCGATCTTTTGTAGGTGTCCTCGCTAATATGTTTTAATAAGTTGCAAAGAACAATGCATCCCATGTATTTCTTTTACTTCAAGTCATTACTAAAGCGATGTGGGTGAATGTGCACATGGAATTTTTTTAATTTGAAACACGCTAATGGACAATGGTAGCCCTGTAGCTAAATGCAGTGAAGAGAAAGAGTCTTGCTGATTGGTTCAGAGTGCGTGTGCTGTGTTGTTCAACTATAAAATTTAGAGACCATCTTGTTCGGCAGTCTTTACTATTGAAGGAGAGCTCACTCTAATCGAGATAAGATTCCTTTTATTACTAAATTTATGTGAGATGAACCTGCATTTACGCTTGTTGCTGCTGTGCACAATTCTAGAAATTATTTAGAAAAGCCACTTTCATTGGAAGACAATTTTATCCACGTTGTAAGAGGCACCATTATGTATGTATTTTGTCCCATTGGAAGAGATAAATGTCACAAAAGGAGAAGAGAAAAAGATTAGAAATGAAAGAAGGAAGTAACGAAGTTATGAGTTTTCAGTGTGGGTGATGATAAGCTGTGGTTTGTGCGGTTGAATTTATTCAATGAAAGTTTTCACGCAGTTGTATAAATGTGGAAAAGTTTGTTTTCTGTTAAAAGTTCTCTAGAAATAATGTATATAGAGTTCGTTGTGTAGTGCGGTAACGAGAATTGTGCGAGGAATGAATTTTGTTTTGATTTTTTCTTAATTGCTCTGCAAAATAAGTCATTATTCTGTTGCACCCAGCGACGCTAAGTTTCGCTCGGGTTTAATGTGAGACGTGCCAAATATGTGAGTTCGTTGCGTCAATGTATGGAAACAATTAGAGTAGAGCGTTGAAGAAGCTGGCTGACAAGCTTTCAAGGATGAAAAATGCCACAGCAAGCAAGCATTGTGTTCGATAACCAGAATGACATGAAAATTCCCTTCTATAATGCAAGAAGCAACCCAACTGTTTTGGAGACGCTAAAAACTTTTTAGTAGAAGTGGCTTTAAATTTTCATAGGCTGATATTATCGGTGAGTGATAAACCTGAACTTGAACAGTAACGATACCCTCCTTTTAAACATTGTATAATAATTCATACAGCCCCTTATTTTAATTCGCCTTTTTATATAGTAGCTTTTGCCATATAATTACTCTGAACTTTGTGTCTTTGAGAGGTTTCTTGTATGTATATTACGCTTGGGTAATTGTTCTGTATATCTTCCACTTTACTCTTTTTCTCTTCTGTATTGTATATGGAAACTGTATGTTAACCAACCGCACAATTTTCCTATTACGATATGTGTATCGCTGTAAAGTTTTTATAACTTATGTGCAAACGGGTCTGAATAAATCAAAAGATTTTGGGGGTTGGGGTTGGGGTTGGGGTTGGGTTGAGTCCCAGAACTGTACTAACCGTCACACCATACTTTTCAAAGAATTTCAGAATAACGTAATCAGCAAACCAGCTTTTTCAAAAAAATCGCACAAAGCTGGATATATATACCATGCATATATATACAACTTTATTGAAAAATCATTGCTACAAGTTGGCTGAATGCGCAATGATTGATATAAAAAGAACAAAAACCGATGGGACATATCGGCTCAGTGTGCAAAATATCTGCCTTCTGAATTATCGGCATGCTACTATGCAGTATGGCTGCTCGTATGATCCGCAAACACTATTTCTTTATCTTGGGTATTGCTGCTTGACGAACGTTTCATATCACCATGCGAAAGAAAACCTGCTTCCGTCATATATGACTGACAGTATCCTTACACTGGGCACAGATACTCTAGATTTGGACAGGTACTCAACATTTCCTTTATTCGTAAGACCATGAAAAGAAAAGTTTTTCGTGGGATAGATAGACTAGCTTCTTGCTGATCTATAGAAAACGAAAAGAGAAGGTGAATGAAAGTACAAAATACCTGATACGATATCATCTTAGAGTTAAGACATCAAAGAGCAAAGATATTTTTAAGATTTATAAATTCAGTCTACGTACATGAAAAATTGTTGGTGCTTTGAAGATCTTTTGGAAGTAACAGGGGATTTAGGATTGTGATATCTGTTAATAAGAAGAAGAGTATGCCTTGAATACTTCACGATTAGACATCCAAGTGATATTGAATGGTTAGTGGGCAAAAAATACTTCTTCAGGAAGATTTTCTAACATAGGAAAAACGAAGAGAAAAACAGATCTGGAGTTCAGAAAGTACTATAGCTACTTTAACTATGAAGATGTAATACATCCAATATACGTGAAGGCATCGCTGGTCCTTTATGATCTAATGAAGAAAAAAAAGAATACTAGAGAGAACAGGATAATCGGTACAACCGAAGTATACACTGTACCTTAGGAAGATGCTTCACACATAATTAGATGTAAGTTTGAATCTTTTATCCTAGGTTTAAGTCGCTGTCGAATTCCCCCCACCTCGTCCCTGCTAACAGAGTGTTCTAGAGTTCTCTATGCGTGCATTTGCGGCCTTGGTCTTATACACATACAGGGAAAGATTGATATATTACTCAAAGAATCCTAACCGAGATCATCATCCTCGGATGAGTCCTCTCCTAGCCTTATGAAGGCATACCCATGTTAGACAAGTCTTCTGGATGCTGCGTACGGTCCTCTGCCGCTTTTGGTCGATGGGCTGATTGATCGACCAACTGGACTGAAGTCTAAGAGGAGGACGTCTACTAGACGGACTTCAATTGGCATCGTCGTGGGCATCCACTCCTGAACCGGGCCCTGCCACCCTAGTCCAACTTCTAGCAGCTGATCTTCAGGATCCTGCAGAGTGCGGCAAGTGGGCATGATGGCTTTGGAGGAGTTCCTTATGGGATTAGATGGAGGAGGAGAGGAGAGTGAAGGATTCTGGAGATGGGGATCGTCTAACATATCTTGGACATCCATCCTCCATCTACTGTTTCACTGGCGGCGATCATCTGTTTCACTATCCTGGGTCTAAGAAGTTGTGTGGGCACTTTCAAATTCTCTCAACCTTGCGCGGGACTTCGTCTTCTTCACTGTGCGTGCGAATGACCCTCAGCGGATAACGGGGCGATGGTGGTTTTCGGCTTTTTTCGACAGGATCTTATATCTACTTGGTTTCTTCTGGTGATGTTGATGTCTCGACTCATGTCAGCTTCGTTTCCTGTCGTGGACGGCGTTGCAGAGTTCCAGCAAAAACGCCTTCCTTTTCATATATAAAAAGGTTCGATATTACTTTACATTATAAGTGTGTATTGAGTAGCAAAATTGCGATTCTGATGGTATTTACCATTGGTTTTTATTTCTCTTTACAGATTTATTTTATCTACGTAGATTCAGAATAGCCAAGTACTATCCTGGACATATTGCTGATAATATTCTCTGCAATTTTCGCAATCCTTGGATCATTCGAAAATGAAATACCCACATCCTTTGGCTAACTGATCGCACCCTTTCCAGATATCTAAAAATAAAGAAAAAAAATAAAAAGAAACTGAAAAAAGATCGAAAAAAAATTGAAAATACAATAAGATAACTAAAAGATAAGATATGAAAAAAAAAAGAAAAAATGGAAAATAAAAAATTGATAAATATTGAAATGGAAAAAAAGATAAAAGAAAAATGAAAAAAAAAATGTTTGAAAAGAATTTGGGATTTTTCGGGATGGGCTTTCAGGTGACTGCGACGTAGAAGAAAGAAGACATCGTAGAAGAGGAGGATCTAGGTCGAAGAAGATTGAAGATGGAACACGTCGGCGTGGGATTTCCTGCTGGACTTCGTGGGATGGATGAAGACCGAAGACGAAAGAAGAGAGAAGACCGAAGACCGAAGACATCATGGGATATCACTCCACCATTTGAAGATCAAACAACTTGGAGGACATTAGGAGGAAAGTTATTAGTGAGGACCTAACTGATGAGCTCGAAGTTTGAAGATGAATAGTTGCTGATCTGGTGAGCATAATTTAAAAAATCCAGGCTACTAATGAAAAGTATGAAAAAAACTTGGATTGGTCTTTGGAGGATTTGGATCATCCGCGATACTAATGTATGGACCCGAAGAAGATGAAAAGTCATTTCATTGACGAAATCACATCCATAGACTGGACTTGAAATGTTCCTGAGAATTGGTTTCTTCACTACGCTCGTTCATAGATTGAAAATCTAATGACGGCGACGTATGGGACTTCTTCATGAAGCTTCACTCAATCTTGAGCCATTACGTGAGGACATTCTTCGGATACAGCAATAATCATCTTTCAATGAGGTCATCCTATGTTGACGGCGGCGTGGGACTTCTGTGACGGCGGCGTGGGACTTCAGTGACGGCGGCGTGGGACTTCAGTGACGGCGGCGTGGGACTTCAGTGACGGCGGCGTGGGACTTCCCGTGGCAGCGTGGGAATTCTGTGACGGCAGCGTGGGACTTCCCGTGGCAGCAGCGTGGCCTACCTGTGGCGACGACGTGGAACTTCATTGACGGCATCGACGGACATCTCTTGTAACTGTGGAATGGCTTTCCAATGCAATTACTGCTTGGACTTTCACCGCCCGCACGCCTTGGACTCAGGCAACCATCCCCCTTGGATTCTTCTGCATTTCAGATCATCCGCACAGCAATTCCTTGTTTAACTTCCTCAGATCACACTCCTAGACGATTACCTGGTACTTTGTTCGACATTACTATGGACGTTCCTGAACACCATTAAACTCCGAATTCATCTGAACTACAGACCTTCCCGAACGAAAATATACATCTTCGAACATTGTTGGACACTCTAGGACTTAAAAACGAACTCTACTGGACGATAACTTTTTCTAATTAACTCGTGACAACGTCTGCCAATAATTTTTGCGTTCTTGATTCTTGGACATCAGATGACATCTAATGGACTTCATCGCCATACATCTTCTACATCCTTTTACACTTCTGGAATCTCCTGATTATCGTCACTGCATTCTCTTTGGCTACACTTCAATATTTCTTCCTGCCTCAACCGACTTCACATCAGGCTCTTCCTGGAGCTTTTCCCCCTTTGAAATCTGGCAGCACTTCTTGCTTCCTGTAACCAGCACATCTACTGACGTCGTTTTATCCCTGTCAACGTTATTCCTGAACATCCATCCTTATCAACGAAATCGCTTAACCACTGAACACCACCTACTTGGACTATCCATCGGCATACTTTTCAACACGTATCCTGCTATCTCCCGGAAAAATCTTAATGAATGAAACCTGAGGTCATTGCGCGGGCGGCATCGAAATATTTCTGAGATTTCATGTGGGACTGCATCGTGGAACGTCAAGGGATCTCTTTACTGGACTGCGGCGTGGGACTTCGAGGGACCTCTTCTGGACTCTGCGGCGTGGGACTTCGAGGGACCTCTTCTGGACTCTGCGGCGTGGGACTTCGAGGGACCTCTTCTGGACTCTGCGGCGTGGGACTTCGAGGGACTTCTACTGGACTCTGCGGCGTGGGACTTCGAGGGATTTCTACTGGACCTCTGCAGCGTGGGACTTCGAGGGACCTAGTGGACTGTATCGCGGAACTTCTTCTGTATTGCAAGTTGGGACTTCTAGACTGCGGCGTGGGACGTCGTTTAGAAACTGCTACATGAATTTGGACGTGAGAACATAAAATAGACCAACATCAATATATCATCAAAGAAAAGTAACACCCTCCAACCAGTACGAATGATTTCAATTACTATATAGATATCAGAAATGATGATTGAATTCTAAAAAGCATGAATGATGACTACGGAGTTTAACGTCCTCCAAAACGACGTGGCTTCTGAAAAGAAGAGCTCACTTTCCCCCGTGCAACGTTATTTATTTCTAGATTTTAAACGACTAATTTTTTTTCATAACGCAATTTTTATGCTCTAATATAATCATCGTCGTAATCGATCGTACATAGTTCTGATGCTTTTCGTTACAGTTTTAAATATTTTCAAAGAGCCACTGCCTCCTATATTATATTAGTATGATGCTATTTTTTCATATTGTAACGCATCTGTTCTTTTAATGATCCTTATAATGCTTGAATGTTTCTGCTGTATTGATTTATCTACAAATTATACAATGTGTAATTATTATATGAAAAAAGTAAGAATCAAAAGAAAAGAAAAAAAATTAAAAAAAAATACGAAAAAAAAAGTAAAAGTACGTGGTAAAAGAAAAAAAAAGAAAAAATATATATGTAAGATGGATTGATGTGACGAACACAAGCAAAAAGAGATAGAAGACTTGATAGTTTTTATATTTGGAGAAGATGTGCACTTTTCTTATCCTTAGAAATTTTGCAATCAGCGACTTTGGCCAATAGTACTATTTGGGACCATGACGGACGATGGATCTCAAGATGCTGCTAACTTAGCTTTAAAGAAAAAATTACAAAATTTTAGTACCACTGAGGCCAGAATTTCACATCTTTGCAGAGTTCCAGCAAAGAGGCTTATCCTTCTAAAACAACAAGGTTTGCATAATTATGATATATTTACAACTGTAATTTTATATCCATCCAGTAATACTGATACTTAAATTGTTTATATGAAAACTAATAAATTATGTGATTCTTTGTTGCAGATTGTGACTGTTCCAGGTACAAACTCTGGCTACTATGGGAGTCTACTAATCTTCTTTGTCAATGGATACTATGTTACAATTATTAAAGAACAATGAGGAGTTTTAATTAAGAATGAAGATACTCATTGTAAGAGACAATGACATTGAAATAAAATATTAATATACACTGTGTATGAAAATGTTTATAGGAAAAAAATTTAATAAAAATAAATGATCTGTATTACTGTTATTTTATTTACTTCCTGACTGGTATAGGTCATATATTAGTAATGTATTTGGTATAGATGAAATGAAGGAAATATGTCTATTTGTATAATGATAGGTATTTATTACATACATATATATAATAGTCATTTACAATATTATACACTAAAGGTTCTAATTAACAATTGAATTCTACACTGTTCTAAGCATTTTGGCTTCTCTCAACTCTTGGAGTTGTCTCTTTTGTTCAGCTACTATAACTTCTCTCTCTTTTAAAAATTCAGCATACTCATCTGGATCCAAATCGCGTACAACTTCTATACCAACACTGCGAGCTATGCCAACCATCATCAAACAAACCTGTTGTAAACTCATTAATGCTAGTGGTGGATCTTCAGATTTTATTTTTGCTATTTCGTACAAATGTTTCAACGTAATTTTACCAGCTACTTCTTTTCCTAATAAACAAAATAAAAATAAGTACAACATAATAAAACTCCAAGAAGAATAATAAAGGAATATACATTGACTACTCACCATGCATCGTACCTCTTTGGATACCAGCCGCTTGCTTTAAATAGTACGTTGCTGGTGGATGATGTATAACTAGATTGTAGGTACGATCAGGATTTACCTTAATTCGACATGGCAATGGAATACCTTCTTTGTAATCTTTTGTTCTCTCATTAAAATCTTTTATAAAAGTCGGGATGTTAATATTTCTCTGCAAGAATGACAGAATGTATATTCATTATTACTAAGTATCATGTCAGTTATAGATAAATAATAAACATAACAACAAGATCTTGATATTATTTATAAATATCATTCCCCAAAAATCTTATGAGCAAAACAAAATCCTAACCTGTCCAAGACTGGGTCCAAGCGGAGGACTAGCAACGGCAAGCCCGGCAGGTATATTTGTTCTCATTTTTGACGTATGGACCACTTTTTTATCCGACAACTTCTTCATATTTTTCATTCTACTCGCTGCCTTCGACATTTTCACTAAAAATCTTGCTTAGTCAAAGCACAGTGTAAGAAGAAACATGTAAGAAACAGTGTGCACTGGTGTACCCATTCATGCACTGTGAGGACTGTGAGCAGGCGCACAATGTTCTCTGGTAAGGTTATATTTTCCGGCAAGAAACTGTCGGTACGATAGACATTGGTGAGACCGACAAAAAGTGATGCCTTACAATTAGTTATCGTCAGGAAGTTAGCGTCAAAAGATAAAAATGTATATATTTGTGATACCAGAGATACCATCTCTTGTGATACCGTCCCAACATTAAGCATTAGTCAGAATTATCCCGGAACTGTTCGGAACTATTATTAAAAGAATGCTAGAAGCCAGCACCTCATGCCTGCTTGCACTGAAGCGTATGCTACCACCAGTATCCTGAACCAGGTATTTCACCAATGTTACGAAGCACACCTATTTTTAAAACCTATCAGGAACTATAGAGCTCCTCGAGTATTTAACAGGCTTCTTCAATAGTTCTCTGTTTATCCTAGAAACTCACTTTAGCATGCTTATAGTTTTAATAAATTAAGGTTATTCTCTCTGAGAACAACTGACAACTAAACTGTCACTGACAACTGTCAATGTCATGCTTCCATTCCAGTTAGCTTGTAAATTTACATGGGCATACCGAATGTCACATATAGGTGGTCAACGCTAAAGCTTTTATACATAAGCATAATTACAATGAACGTTACCGGTATAATAACAGTGATGATAATGATAGTATCAGCCATCAAGCTAAAGACTGGATTTGGGAATTACCTTAATTTGGTAACACCAGGTGACGGTTACCTATGGCCGGCATTGATAATCGTCGCAGCCATTCTCTGCGCGCCGCTCTACGTCATGGGAATAAGATTCTGCATCCTTTTAAGATTAAAACGTAATTTCTCTGCGAAAGAATCGCTACGTCTGAACAAGGATCTGTTCGCTCACATCATTTTCTGCGTGACTTCTATCTTCCTGACCACCTTTATAAATGCAGCCAGCATTGTCCATTCGAGTACCTTCTACAGCAGAATACAGAACGGCCTCCTGGAGGCTATGGAAAATTATGCCAGCGACGTCGTCGCCAAGGTTCGCATTGACTCTGTTCAGATTGAATTTCACTGTTGCGGTAGTAACTCGTACAAGGATTGGTTTTTCATCCCGTGGAAGAGACTTGGTGCTCAGAGTACGGAAAAGATTGAGAAAATTGAGGACGCCGACGAGAAGGGTGACGAGAATGAATTTTTGGCTGACGATGTACCCTTCTCTTGCTGTTTGAAGGACATCCTTGGACCTTGTGTTCATCATAACATTATGGCAGGAAGTGACGCTTACCTTTATGACTCTAATGATAAGGTTAGCATAGCTACAGCCGGTTGTCATTCAAAGATCCTCAGTACGGCTACCCTCGTAGGGAACCTCATCGTCTTGGTACTGTTCTCTCTCTCTGTATATCAGGTACTCGAAGATCAAACTTTTCATACAGTACTAATTGTATATTAAGAATTCAATTATTGTTTTAGCTAGTCCTGTCATTACTATTGCGACTACTGCAGACAGCTCATAGCAACACGTTCTACATTGGTCCCAGGAAGTCGCGCTATGTTGCCTGGATATTTGGTAGTATGCCGTTGCAGGAGACCTCTGATAAATTAACGGACGAGGAGGAAGCTTTCCTCGAGGAAGACATCGACGAACCTTTCAAGGATTGTGCACCGTTTCCGCAGTCATCCTCGTTTCCACAGGAGACACTCTCGTCCATAACCTCAAAGGGATACAAAAATGCCAGGACCCAGCTACTACGTAGAATATGCTCAAAACTTTCATCGAAATTAGCAGCTGCTAACAGGGATGGACATAGGTTGTTATCCTCGTTGGGAATAGCAGGAGAGAAACCGAATGAAATTCAAGGGGAAGTTGAGGAAGCGGAAGGATTGACGTCAGAAGAAGAGGAGTGGATGTCTCCCTTGAAGAAATTAACTACGGCAGCGCCACCACCGCCGTCGCTAGACTTTTCTCCAGAAATAACATCAGCAGGGAAAATCCTAGAAACATGCTGCACATCTGAATATTCAGACAGAGTCTCAACGAACAAGCTAAAAGGAGGAGTGTCCTCCCAGCCTACGAATCAGAGCAAAAGGTCAGACGCTAGTGAAGCCAGCAGAACCAGGATCAGAGAGTCTGATACAGGCAGACATTCACAATCCGGGAGTAAGATAATCACGCCGTCAAGATTTGTACCTTGTAAGGTTCAGTTACTCGATACCCAAGAAACTGAACATGAAACCAATGTACTGCATTATTCTGACAATTCCTCGAGTGCAGGAAGGTCCTGGCTCAGGTCACCAGGCAGTCAGATAAACTCAGATAGCGAACACGAATCTCAACTGAGCAAATGCCACAGGAAATTGGATACGGACTACAATAGGAGTATTTTCATAAAACGTCGCGGTGCCTTCAATAAAAAGGAAAACGAATGTCAGCAACCTCGCCAAGACTCCTGGGGTGAACGTCAAAGTATCCTGAGGGCTAAGATAAATAATCCAGGTTGTCAAGTGTCTCCTAAGTTTAATCCCAGTGACGCTTACAACAGATTTCGTGGATCCATTCAAGACACCATAAGAAGACGGGAAAATCAGATGCAAGCAAGACGTACTAATCTGATCTCTGACCTAAATCGTTCAAATCGACAGAATAGACGGACCTGTACGGTCAATAATTGTCAACATATGCCAAAACTAGGATCAACGGTTCATCATCCGGTACCACAGGTACAGCATTCCTCGATGAAAACTTCACAGATATATTTTTTTCCTTCTCCACCGCCTCCACCGCCGCCGCCACTACCACCACTACCATCCCCACCTTTGAGACCATCGATTCCAACGGTAAAGAGAATTCCATGGTCTTCGACGTACCGTAAGTCCTCAGGAAGTCCATCACATTGGATGACAATGAGTTCCGCTCGTCATACTTCATTTTGGCGACCTGCATTTCCTCAACCTCCATGAACCTTATATACCTGGTGACACAATAATACAATGCACGAGTATACATAATGGTCCAGCTCTCGGGAACCTAAAATACGAAGGAATTTGTAATAAAGGGTCTCTATAACATTTAATGTACAATCTTAATAATTTATTACCAAGAATTAAATACATAGGCGTTTATAATGGAATTTGTAAGATCGTATTATAATATGTAGAATAACATGTTAAAACTAAGAAAGCTGACTTCGCGTGATCACGTAATCGCGTGTCGCTCTTAACATGAATTATCTCACTGTTGGCTTATAAATGTCCTATGACACAAGCAACGTCAGAAACGTCGCCGACGTCATTGCATACGTCGTAAAATGTAAGAGCGCCGAAAAAACGGGCGAGCCAATAATCTCTGGGAGCGATAATACAAAGACTCACGGGATACATAATAGACAAAGAGATTTCGAAATTCTGTATAATATGTGTCACGTGTTTATATGTAATATAGTGTTAAGTGTAGATTGTGTGTAAAGCCGAATAAGCTTTCGCATCGACGCCGATGTTCAGAATTTAACGTATTAGCTCGAAGCATGCCAAGAGGAAAAAGTTATGAGGTAGGTACAGGCACATTGGCCATGGAGAAAATCATAAATGGACAAAGGGTTTGATGTAAGCCCGGAGTTGCGGCGGTAATTAATAAGATTAAATAAAAGTAGGTGTGAAGGGAGGGGGGAGGGGGAAAGGGGATTTGTAAAATGAAGAATCCAAATGTATAAGGGATTAGAGAATGAGTGGCGGAGAGGAAGTGGTGACAAAGAGAAAGTGAGGTTAGAGTGTGAATCAGGTAGGAAACGAAAAATATATAATAGGTCAGAGGTTGTGAGGAATGCGAATTACCATTATTATTATTTAAAATCTTTCCTTAAAAGTGCTAGCTATTTTTTTTCTTACTTCGTTTAAACGACCGCCGCAAAGTGCGGCGCTGATATCATACGTACATCACAGCTGTTTGCCCGCCGACACCTTCAACAATATGTCTATCTAGTAATTACAAAACGTCTCTCCTACCTCGATAGAAATAATCACCGAGCGATAAAGACAACACTTTTTGAAACTGGCGCCACTTTTATTCGAACCAGCGAGCACAGTCTCTCTACCAGCTCATATTTAAATTTTCTCTTTTCGTGAATGTTGTCTCACGATTAACTGCCGGAATATAATATTTAAATAACGTACCTTCTCAATTTCCTCGTATCATTAATATATCCAACAATATTCCCGAATTACTCTCTCTTGACTCTGCAAGAATAATGACACTTAACCTCCAACCATGAACCTCCGATCCCCGACTCGGTCCTCTCGCTTTTACAACGTGTCGCAATGTCTTCGTCTTTCTCTTTTATTCCATCTATACACTAAATATATATTAATTATGTGCTGCATTTCATTCGACCACCCAACCAATGTTCCCTTGGACGAAGTCTCCCTTGTCACCGAGAAAAAAGAAACATGGCGGCTCGTGCCTCGCGCGAAAATATTCGTGAAGGTACTTTGATGACGTATGCTCATACGGAAACGGAAGTCACATTGAATGTAATACGAGATTATCGTAATCTTTTAATAATATAAGGAAAGTTTAATGAATCTGGAGAATAACGAGGCAATGCAAGATAAATATACGAGAATTATGATAAAAATGCACCACCTTTTTTTTTTCCACTTCCTTCACTTCACTCGACAACGAATTTGTCTTGCGCGCCTTTCCTCTATGTACAATTTTATATACAAAATAATGACTGGTTGCCGATGCGACCTGGACTTCGTCGTGCCACTTATTTCTTTTTATATACCACCTATTAAAGTCGATTAAACCGTATAGAAAAATCATGCGGATCGCAGACGCCACATTCAATGTATTCGCGTCTCCCTTCCTTTTACGATGAGTGGAACGAGAATACGCAGCACCCGGGGATTCGACGTCCTCGTCATTACGAAGGATTAAAAAAAGAAACAACATAAGCGAACGAGAGTAAAGAAACGGAAGTGCTCTCACAAACCAGGAAACACGGACAAGGATCGATGAAGGATACAGGACAAGGATAAAGTAGAACGAGGAAACCGGAAATGGTTTAATAATGGCGGAGTTGGCGCTCGAAACCCATTATCAAAAATTGTGAGAAACGTTCGAGCGAAGACCCCAATAATTGCTTACTTTCTTTTTACCATCCTTTCCTTTTCCTCTTTCTCGAGAGTTACGATAATCTTAGTAGTAGTAGTAATAATAATAATAATAAAAGCTTGCGCGAATGGGCCTAAGAGCCACGAAAATCGCATATTCAAGCCAGCGAATTGAGATTAATTCCGCACTACTATGTCATCTACCTACAAACAAGTAGTATCGACTTCATATGTTCTCCGTCTTTCTATTCCTTCTTTTTTTTTTACTCCATTGGCCTCAAAAGAAGACCATCATCTTGCGCGATACATTCCTTACCAAGGTACTCGATCACCGTTGCCGAGGGACATCTAAGATACACTACTATCGGGCTACTGTAACGTACTTTATATTAATTAATTAATTTATGTGTATGTATATATATATAATTTTTATTTGGTTTATATATATATATATATGCGTGTGTATATGTACTTGTTTGCGCGTATGTATAGGCATAAGTGTACGCGTGTTCCCATTGCTTAATTTCTGTCGAATATACAAATTCGTTCACTGATACTTTACTGCGGCATGCCTTATGATGTTGTGTGTCACTGTTCGTAATAGCAAATAGACTAGCGTCCCGGTATTTTAATCGAGAACGCGCCTTAAAGTCTCGCCTCAAGTACAATAATGATAATTGTATTGTAATTTCATTTAATAATAATATTGCTCCATCCCGTAACAACGCTCGATTCATAAATAAGCTGGCCTTGCACTCGCTACAGACTATCTATGAAAAGAACCGATAGTTTATTTTACTAATAAATTTCTTTTCTTTTTTTTCATCATTAATAATATAACCACTACGATAGGCCTAGCATTGCCGTTTTCTGTCATTCACTATATGCATCTTTTCTCCTCTCTCTCTCTCTCTCCCTCTCCCCCTCCCTCGCTCCCCCCTACCCTCTCTCTCTCTCTCTCTCTCACACACACACAATCATATTCGATTCATCTATGAAACATATATCTCTTTATGTAAATATAATAATGTACATTTTTTTTGGAGTTAAACCTTACTGTGATCTCATCGTGTTCGTGATCGCGCAGGCAGAATTAAATACCTAACGCTACGGTGAGTTAAGTAACAAACAATGAAAATTTCGTTAAAATCTGCTTTTAAAAAATGTTCTAACTACAATTTCGCCATTAATCCCATATTACTCCAACGGTGCATCTCCATTGCATGCTTCCATGAATCCGCTTGTACCTTGTGTTCCCACTCTTCCAAATCTTCGACCTCTGGTCATGCATCCCTCTTCTGTCCTCCTCCTCCGTCTCGCACCCCCCCCCCCCTCCCCCCTCTCCCACTCTCATAATATCCTTTCATTATCCGCGCACCCACCTATCACACTTAATCATATCTTCCCACAGTGCACATTCATACATTCTCCCATGCTCCTACGAGTCCAGATCATTTCCATCGTTTACTCGAGGACATCGATACCGCACTCATCCACAGGAGTTCTTATTCTAGAGATACCTTCCTCGCGTCTTAAGATCTTCATACAATGATTTAACAAACTCCGTTGCAACGCAAGTACCGTATGAGCGAAACTCCTTAAAATCGCTGTGACACTTCCTCCCGAGCCAATAGTCGATCTATCACGCTTTTCCTTCTCCTTCTCGTCGCTACTCTCAACATTGCTATCCTTCCTCTCTCCACTCTCTTGCGCAAACTCCGTTAAATGCTCTTTATACATAAATACAGTTATATCGCGTGCGACACATACGTGAGAATATACATAAGAATCAATGAATCTCTTTTCTCTTTTCTTTAAGTATATACTGGATCTCCTTGATACACATACTATATTCATATACGTTATACATGGCATGTACGTACGTTGCTCGCAAGAATCCTTCATGACGTTAGATCATAGTAGAAGCTGTTTTTCTATTTTTTTCTCTTATTTTTTTTTTGTTATGGAATATATACGGTACAGGCTACTGCACGTTTCTTAGCGCGTAAACCATCCTATGATCTTGTTTCGTGTTTCGTATATATAATTCTCGGTTTTGTATTATAATAATGTAATTATACTGCTTAAATATTGTATCGTACTGCCCATCCTTTTAATACTTATCTCTATCGGTCTGTTCTTTTACGTCAATCGATAATAGTGTGGCTCATGATTTTTTTTTTGTCAATCCAGTGTCATGTATATATGGAAGAAGTATTCGGTGTGCTGTAACGTATCTGTTTTTGACATTTCTAGTTGTTTCAATGGTGGAAGAGAAACGTAAAGCAGAGAATCAAGGAGAAGAACGCGATTGGATCGATTGGCTGTATCAAGTGTGTACCGTTTGTATGATGTCAATAAGAGGCAGAATTAACTAAGTGACCCTTGGAATTGAACCAGGCAGCCAGAGACGGAGAGGTCGATTAATTGAAAGAGTGACGAATCGAAGGTGGATCGTTCGAAAGGTACATTGATCCAGAATGTATTTAGCACTGTGCGTATATGTGCATCTGACAAATGAGTCAATTAAGCCACGTGGGATTCCAATTAGGGCCAAGAAGAAGAACCATTGCCATGGTCCGTTATGCGTATGTTATGATTATTTTCTTTTTGCAATTTCTTCACTCCACATTCGATTCGCCATTCTCCGACAAAGCATCAAATTAGCCGACGTGGAATTACAGTGAATTAATTTAATTGATAACTCGCAGAGGAGACATTTTCGTAATTAGAGAGGAGTGAAGAGGATGGGGTGTCCCGTTTCACAAGGTTCACTAGGATTCACACTTTGCAAGGTATGAACGGTGTAATAAGGGTGGGACGCGTGCAAAGATAACGAGTGAGAACGCACGAACGTATCTGATAGATGAGTAACACATCGATAACCAGTAAAGCCGACCCGGAGACGGTTGCCGTGGACGCGGTTAAAGGGTGGTTGTATTTGAAAATGATGGGCAGGTCGGTAAACTTAAGTAAATAAGTAAACGAGTGAGTAAGTACGTAATTAACTAAGTAAATAAGCGTTAATTAAAATTGATAAAGTGTAGGTGATGGTAGCAGAGACGTGTATCGTGGAGGTGGTGGTGCTGACTTGGCGCTTGGAAGAAGACTTATTTGAGCAGTTGATGGGCCCGCTCGTTGGCTACCTGTATCCTCGTCTCGTTCGAATCGCCCTGCGTGTCAGAAAGAATTGTACGTGTTCTTGTTAATTGACAATTCAAATATTATTTGGCCAGTGCACTGCGTCGCAACGTATCGCATCGCGTTCGCACCGCAACGTAATGATCTAAGACTGACTTTCCATCTCTCTCCCAATCTCTCGTTTCACCGTATACCGAGTAATACGCAAAACAGTCTCTGCAGCAGCAGCAGCAGCAGCAACAGCAGCAGCAGCGCCAGGTGTCGCTTTTTTGAATTACAATTTAAGTCTATCTCGAGTTAACAGTTAGCGTGCCGCTTGGCTTGTCTTGCTCTCATCCGTAGGTGTGTTATAAGAGTATGCGATGACGGGATCTTTCGAAATCGTCACTTCTCCTTCTACGGCCACTTCTCTCTCTCTCTCACTCGCTCTCATCAAAGATCAACAATAAGCCAACACGAATCTTTCGCGTGATTTCGAAAAATCGTCGCCGCACCGATAATGTTGAAAAGTGTTGATCGGTAGCAGCGTTAACGCGTGCCACCCTCGTTTCACTGTCTTTCACGATTCTCAATGTATCCACCGGGAAGTAAACAACGAAGCAAAAGGAGCCTCGGAGCGAATCGAGTGCAAGAGAGGTGGTACGCGCCTGACGCTCTTGTATTCACACAACAGTCACGCACGAGTAAAAGATGCGCAGAGGAGAAGACGCGTTACGCAGATAAGACAGAGGGAGATGAGGGGTGATTGAATGCAGCTCCGCGTCGTGGGAGTTTACTTGAGGAGTGCGTGAGCTCGCTGATTCGCCACTGCTATCCTGGTCTCGTTTGACTCGCCCTGCGGATAGGGTGGATTAGACGATTACAGGGTGACAAGAATGTGTAAACTTGGGACTGGAAGATTCGTCTCTTAGTGCCGATGTCCCAAGGACACTGCCATACGAGCATAGAGAAGAGAAGAGAAATTCCTAGGTACTGATTGACAGACGTACAGACACACAGACACACAGACACACAGACGCACAGAAATACAGAACAGACAGACACAAGGCAGACATACGTACAAATATTGTTACATTATGAATATGTATGACTCGACGAGTAAGTGAACGAGTGTGAAACTCGGTGATTGAGTGTGAAGTCAGTGATTAATCGTATAAGTATACCGGGTGCGACCTACGGAGAGAACAGGAGCGCCGAGTGAGTGCAGAAAGCGGTGACTTACCGTGCGCGTCGTCAAGAAACAGTGAAGAGTGTTCTGATACGAAATTAAAGTAGGCAATCGAAAATATAATAGACAAACAAGATTGCAAGAAGAAGTTAGAGAAGAAGAATTAAAGATGTCAGTCGATCATAAGGCGCAGGCCACACGCTGTGATCGAGCTAACCGGAAATGTCGCTGGTGCGCACGCACTCTCGAGCGATTCACGTGCGACGTAGCGGCACATGTTTATAATATAATAATAATGATAATAATAATAATAATAACAATAACAATAACAATAAATATAGATAATCGTGGAGGCGTGGCAGGGAGAAACAGGGGAGATCCAGGTTGAGACAGGATGCTGCGTGCTTTGGTTTACCTTGCGATTGATCCTGTCGATCTGTCGGTTCTGATTCTCGAGCTCGCTGCCCATGTCGATCGCCATGTTCCTCAGGTTACCGATCATCGTATTGACCTGGCCCATGTTCTCTTCCATCTCTCCTTCACGCGCGTCGTTCGTGATCTTGGCTATGTATCCACTTCCGGGGGCCATTCCGTTACGCTCGTCCATCACTCTCTGGGGCTGATTGTTCACGACTTTTCCATCGTCGTTACCCTTCCACGTGCCCTCGTCTTCCTTGAAGCTTGCACCCCTGTAAATTATGATTATTTCGTGTTAACCGCTTTGACTGAATGACGTATTAAAAAATGCAGAAGTTGGATTGCAGGCATATGGGCTTACTTGTTACATGGCAGAACGCATAGTCCACAGCACTTTTCCATTCCAGTCAAATTCTTCTCAGCCTCCCGCATATCGGCGTTGATCTGATCCATTCCCTCCTCGATTCGATCCAGTTGTTCTGTTTAGTGGCAAAGATCACAGTTATTGATATCACCACGGGAAATTGCTTATCACCCAAGGTACGAGATGAGGGTCAGAGGTCAAAGTCAAGTTTTTGTGGGAGATAAGAGTAACGTAGTTTCTTTTTTCTAAAAAAAAAAGTATAATTACTACAATAACAGTCAATTGATTTATTGACTGAGTCATCGAGTAATTGATTGATTGACTCTTCGATCAGTCTGGCTTTGACACTCCTCGTCTCGACTCCATTCCTCGAGGTGGGCACCTCGAGGATGATATGCGTCCGGGTGGTCCATTGTGAAAAATTATCAAGAAAAAAAAATGTATTTTCATTAGGTATACCGCGAGCTGTAAGATCTTACGAATCGAGAAGAAATTTAGTGACGTCATTGGACTTTTCGTCGATGTTAAATTGGCGCGAAAGTTAATTTTTTTTTTTCAAATCGCATTCAAAGTTCCCGCGAACCACCCTGGATCGCGAAGCACGGCTCTTCCTTCTCCGACGAGGTTCCAACATTTTATTGTTCTTTTTTTGTCTCGTTATTTTGTTATATATCTTTTGGATTTCTCTCTCTTTCTTTATTCCGCATCTTCACTAGGGTTGCGGCAAACTCGTCGGTGAAAAGTCGACGCGCCATCATTTTCCAAAATTTACAGACACTGAAAACCACACGTATCCAAACCGTCCAACATCGATACATCTTCACCCTCCGGACTTCAAACTCCCTTTGTCACGTTATAAAATTTCAAATAGGACTGAGACTTCGTGTTCGAAGTAAAATAAGAAATTGCCTCGAAAAAAAAAAAAAAAAGAAAAAGAAAAAAGTAAACCCCGAGACAGTACCGAACGTTGGACGAGGATGTGCCTACGGTCCATTCGCAGCATCCGGATAACGAAAAAAAAAAAGCAGCAAGGAAACATCCGATTATACTGGATAGAAATTAAATAAGTTATGAGAGAAAAGCTCAGAGAGGAAATAAAAATCAGTGCATTCGTATACAGGATATGTGACGTTAATTATATAAAAGAAAAAAGCAAACCAAAAAAGACATGAAACAAGCATGGAGAATGTACCGTAGGCATTTCCTAAAGTGATAGGCCTGACATGGACAGCGAGAAGAGAACTTTAATATATATATATATATATATAATATATATATGTATATGTGTGTATGTATAAATCCTTAAAGTAATCTCGAAACTCACCTACAAGTCGCTACCAAAAAAAAAAAAAGACTTCCTTTCGACTAAACCTCCATTAACCTCATTCTCTCTCGTGACCCGTGTCAGTAGCCATATCACAGTGTTACGATGTACATAAGTTAGGCACAGCTAGGTTATGATATGCAGTTCTGTATGCAGTTTGTATGCACGGAGTATAGAGTAACGTTTGGATAATCAAGTATACAGAGTAACCGACATAGTAGTATGGTATATAATTGAAAGGAGTGATACACAGAGTATAATACAGTATAGTATAGTATAGTATAGGATAGTATAAACAACAGTGTCAGAGACGATTATGCATATATGATCTAAGCATTGGTCAATAAGGTGTCAGCACTGCCGATCAGTATAGAGTACGATGGGTACGTCAGTATATATATTATATATTAAGAGTATATATATATATATATAAATAACAGCGACTGATCGATGTTTTCGGGTGGTTAGATGGTTAAGATGTTAAAATGAGGTTAAGGTTAGGTTAGGTAACACGTCAAGCCGAAATGTCATTCCGACATACGGGATGGCCAACGGTCAGGGAAATCAATTTGCAATTAATCAGACACACAGGAACTGATTGCACGGGACATTGGTCAAGTAGTGTCGTGGGGATGACGCGGCGTTGTGTCGACTTGTCATTTAAATGCTTGTATCGGCTGAGCTCTAGTCGTTTTGTTTCTCTTTAAATCTTAGATATTTAATCTAGGTGATGATTGTGGCTTACCGCCTTGCTCGTCCAGCATTACGAGGGTTTTCATCCCGACCTCATGGCTCTAAACAGGCAACCGACCAATAAGAGGCGTTAACACTTTTTTTTACCACCGTGGCGCCACCCTCGCTCGTTACCGATGCCAATTAACATTGTTCACTTATCGATTCTCGTTACCGCGTTATCGATTTCGGATCCTTCGACCGATCAATCGTGTTCACGTTCGGAACTAGGGTCAACGCTGACGACCCTGGATCTCAATATCAGTCATCCATAGCTTGCGGCAGGCCAGGAAGGACAATCTTTCTCTTTAATGCGAAACGTAATCTAGAGGGTCAAGGGCTAGATAGAGAGATTGATAAGTCATTGAGAAAGAGAGAAAAAGAGAGACAGAGGGAGGGAGGGAGATGGGGGATAGGTAAATGATTGGCAGAAACGAGCGAGAGGGCCTATCCGGTGACGATTTGTAAGGGCGTTAACTTTATCGAAAGTGGACTGGGGTGATAAAGGGGGGAGGGGGTATTGAGCAGTAGCCTACGCCCTAAGAGGACCTTACTCGGACGCTTCTGGCCGGGTGGAAGGAGGGGGACTTCTCGTCTATCCTGGCATAAAATGTTGAACAGGCTGTGACTAATTAATAATGTCGGAAAAAAAGGTCGTGGGCTGAAAAGACAAATTGGTATTCGCGAGATCTTCGAGGAACATTTTATGTATTATTATTAATATTATTAATATCATTATTATTATCATTATCAGCATTAATCCTGTATTCTGCTACGACTATATATCAGGACGGTATTATAATATATATATATATATGAATATATATATATACAATATACACGACCGTCCTTGGTTACGCCACCACTATGAACTCCACGTCACCCCTGGAAAAGCTTTTCTTTTTTCGTTAGGAGGTAACTGGAAGACGAGGATTGAGGTTAACTTAGGATTCAAGGAGTAGATTAGATTTATCGCGTTGATGTGAGGGTGGTCTTATGCAATATATGCACGTACAACAGTTACACCACCAGCCATCCTTCGTCAGGAGAAATAGAAATAAAGAATGAGAAAGAGTGAGAGAGAAAGAGAGAGAGAGAGAGAGAGAGAAATTTGTTAAAAGAAAAAAACAAATAATAGAGATACAAGGTTATGGTAGGCAGAGATTGAGGCATTTAGCCAGCTAGGTTAGGTAATGCCTTTTGGTAGAGCTTACCGCCTTGGTGGTCTAACATCATCAGAGTGTTCGCTGCGACATCCTCGCTCTACGATGACCCATAATCAAAATGATACATCATTCAATGAATTCGGTCTGCACTGTGAAAGGAAGTCAAAGAAAAAAGCGGCATCCTGCGCTTTCACGAAATCTGTGCGTCGGCCGTAGACGTCTGTTACCCAGAATGCCCTGCGAACGTCGACACCCTCGGGATCGATCCTTAGCCGCGAAATCGATATCTCGCAAAGTGTTGTTCGAGCGCGTCAATCGATCACTTGAAAAATGATCGTAAGGACATTATCAAAGTATCGACAATATCGACAAGAAGAACAAAGAATTGGACGTCCACGGCCAGATGGAAAATCTTTGATTTGCCGTCAATTTTCGTGGCCCTTTTTGTACTCTCGTAATTCGATCGTTCGTGAAACCGCAAGATGGCCGCAAAATAATTCATATATGGTCGAACGCAAGGCGACAGGCGAATATAATAATAACTAAATAAAAGAGACACAAAGGAACAACATTATTATACCGTTTAACGTAAAGTAACGTACTGTAACGCAATAACGATATAATGGAATATAATATAAAACGTATTGCGCAATATACTACGGAAAAATATAAAAAGCGAGGAATCCACAGGAGAAGAATTATACCATGAGCGAAGGAAGGTGGGTTCATCGAACAATAGGATACGGCATATCGATGTCAAGAGGTCACAGGGTCATTAAGTGACCTCGTGGGTTACGATATTTGACACCGGCGAGACCATTGAGCAATGTGAATAGGTGATTATAGGAGGGGGGGGGGGGGTGTCCAGAGGTACGAGAGAGAGAGATGGAGGAAAAAGAGAGAAAGAAAGAGAGAGACAAAGGAAACTAGTATACGAGATAGTAGAGGAAAAGAACTGAACAGGTGAATATAATGACAGACAGATAAGCTACTGCTAGAACAAGTACGGTACAAGTACGGTACAGATTAACACTAGAGTTAATTATGTACGTTGACTGAAAGCGACACAGCTAGAAGCTTCTGGTGAGCCTACGGAGTAAACACAATTCGTAGGACTATGCACTTTGTTTTTATGTATTGAATATATAATGATGCGATATATGATATATCAATACGTATAAATATACATATATATTTATATATATATATGTATATATACATATATGAACACTTTGTATATGCTGCTGAAAAGGCCAGGAGTCTGAGAGAAAGAAAGAGACAGACTTAGAGAAAGACAAGAAGAGAGGAAATAAAGTGTGTGTGTGTAAGAGAGAGAGAGAAAGAGCAATAATGATAAAGTGAAATTGTACACACAAAAAAAAAGAGAGAATGAACTGATAAGAATTCATGTACCATTATCATTGAGTACTGAGTTGTGATAAATGTATATAGTAATACAGTAAAGTGGTGGTACTAAGGAGTAACAGTAGGGTAGTAAATAGTGGTAGCAGTATATGGCTGTAAGTACATATACAATATATATGTATATGTAAAAAGTAAATAAAAATAAAGCCGTGGGAGCACCTGATGTCAATTGTTTAACTCTGTCGAAAACAACAAAAGTCGTGTTACTGTTGTCGTTACGACTTTCTGCTTGTTTTTATTAAGTATACAACGAGATGCGCTGCAGCCCAGCAAGCCTCTACGGTTCTACACAGTGTATAGTAATATCACATAGCGGATCCATAATGTATCACCCTGAAGGTACCCAAGTTGAGTAGCCAGTATACCCAGTTTACATATGGTACTTGAACTATGGATTTATAAGGATCAGGATCTACACGTTTTATGAGAAGGTTCAGTGGGATCGGCTGTGAAGAAAACCTGCGAGTGGACAGATTCAGATGGTATGTAGGCCGATTGTGCATGTAGGAGCTTGAAGACTTGTGAATGGGTAGAGAGAAAGAGAGAAAGAGAGAGTGGAACGGAGTGTGAGTCGAATGATTACATAATATCGAGTTGGGAAGGTCAGGGAAGGTCAAGTGGTCAAACGTATTGAATGTGAGAATATGGGTAGAACATTTATCAGCACTGCCAAACCTTACCCAACCAACCACCCAACGACCAATGATCAGGCCGAACGATTATTGACGATTTCTTGGATGAAAATTTTACCTAATGATTGATTGAACGAGGCTTGACCCTCTTGCATCTGACCTTTGCGTCTGATATGAGCAGACTTGGTTGATCTGAATTTTTGTTTTGGGATAAATCAGGATATTTAAGTACCATGCAGCGGGTATTACTTTTTGCTTAATACTGTTTTGTTTTTCTCGTAAATGTTCATCGCTAACATTTGCCGTCTGTGTGACGTAGCGCGCATGCGCACCAGTGCTTTTCTTTTTCCTCGTTTGCTCTTTCCGCGCTACTCAAAGTTTAGGTTTCTTTTTATTTTCATTGAAATTCCTTCGACATTCGCCTTGGCTTTCTTTCCTTCTGATCTTAGGAGAGAAAGAAAAGAATAGAGGAGCGCAGCTGAGAGTAAGAGAGAGGGAGACAGAGAAAAAGCAAGACAGACAAGACTACAGAGTAACAGATAGAAAGTTTGTGTGAGAGAGAGAGAGAGAGAGAGAGAGAGAGAGTGAGAGTAAGAGTAAGAGTAGATCGGAATGTTGGCGTTGCTTAGATTATATAGCGTATTCTCGTACAATCGTATTATACAGTATATATATATATTGCCAGAGGGTGTAAGAATATATGTGATCCGAGTTTGTTTTCGGTTACATAACCACTCGAAAGAAAATTTCTTTCGATTCCCTGAAATCTAACGTAATCGGAGTTTGAGTATTTTTATATCCATACACATATATATATATATATAAATACACATACACGACTGCCTGGCCATTAATATCGAGAAGCACGATAATCGAAGATCGATTTTCTACATCGATAAGATTCCGATGTACACACAGAATCTAGAATATATATATATATATATATTTGTGTATATATGCAATACATGCTTGCACTGTTGCATATGGAGACTCTTGTGCACAATAAATCTGGAGTTATATATGGGTATCGGTGGATTCGACTGATTGAGCGAATAGTGAGTGGGTAGGTGGATGAAGAGGAGGTGGGGTGAATGGGTGGCCGATGAGCGTAGACAAGTGTTCAAATTGAGGTTTAGAGTATCGGTTCACTCACCTCCCTGGTCGTCGAGTGCGACCAGAGTGCGGATGCCAGCCTCCTTGCTCTACGATTGAAAAAATGGAGGCAGCACAACACACACAATCACCGCCAGTGTTAGAGAGTCAGTATAATATTAGTATTTCAGTATATTAGTATAGTATAAGAGTATAGTATAGTAAGTATTAGTATCGGTGGTATCGGTTGGTATCGTTGCATCCGATATTGTTAACTATTTGGAATTGAGGTACATTAGACAGGTAGAGAGATACAGAGAGAAGGTGTCAGATGAGAGACCAAGACAGTGAAAAAGAGAGAGAGAGAGAAAAACAGAGCAAAGATAGAAATGGGAAAAAGAGGGAGAAGGTAAGAGACAGAGATAGATTGATGCGAGTTTAATTTTTGCAGTCTGTAGTTGTTACTGTTGTTGTTGCGTCTTGAGATCCCCTGTTGGTATAGTAGGTATAAAAAAGTTGCCGAACCGAGAGACAGGTACTGATATTGTTGTTATTATTATTCAAATTTTTCTATCCCATTCAATTAACCTCTCTCTTGTACAATTGTCACTACCGGCACGTGTCTTCTCGATTCGATCTATATTCGAGTTACGCTCGAGATACGTTCAAAGCGCATATATATCTATATATGTGTGTATATATATATGACTATGTTCAGCTTAGCCAATCGAATGCTCGGATGCGTTCAAGTCGCTCGCCCAGACGAGCTGCAAAAACAATGCAAACAAAGGATTGTGAGGGGCTGGATCATCATTTGAGTAAATCGGATCACACGATTTAGGGGCGCGGACAGTCCCTGGTAATTGCCTGTTGATTTTTGGTATATTCAGATGTTTTACGAGTGATATATATATATATATATATATGTTACACATTTGCGCTCGTTCGAATGACACGTGGTCCCATGTATCATCGGTAGGTTGGAAACTGTATTTTAAAGAACGTATTTACTTTTTTTTCTCTCCCCTGGGACTGGCGCCAGTACTGTTATTATTATTATTGCTCTTGATCGGATTGCCATTCGAATGGGCACAATATTTGTCTACACGGTGAATCAAAAGGTGGTAACGTGAATCGGAGAGTCATAAAGTGATAGTGAGTGAGTTGAGGACAAGAGCGAGGAAGAAAGAAAGAGAGAGAGAGAAAGAAAGAAAGAAAGAGAGAGTGAGAAAATTACTTAATGACAATATAGAATCTTAGTTTTTTTTTTTAATGCAAACGACATTTTTGTATGTAGGGATGCCAGTGTTCCGTGAAGCGACATTTCGTTCTCATGCGTTGACAGTGAGTGTAATGCTGAAGAGTAAGAAAGAGATAGAGAGAGAGAGACAGATAGAAAAATTGAATGTGCGACAGTGATAGAACGAGAAAAATATATATATAGGGACTGTCGTGTATAGATAGACGAAAGAGTGAGAAACAGTAAGATGTCGGACAAGGAAGGACCTAGTTCAACAGGAGGAATATGTTGGGGAGCATGAAAATGAAACGAGGGAATGCGAAGAGACAGAGTGAGAAAGAATGTAGAGCGTGTTGTCATTAATATATAGATATATGCATATATGCGCGCTTACGACGTTACGTGTTTGGCGAGAAAATAAGGAAGCGAGTATACAGGGTGTGCCAGAATAAAAAGATACGAATAGTACATTACTGAAGTGGAGGAGGAAAATCTTAAAAAAAAAAAAGTTCTGATCCATTTTTCTTTGGCCAAGCTTTCCTCTTAGAGTTATAAACAATTGAAGCTATACAATAAACGCACGGCTGTACCCGCCGAGCATCCCCTTTATCTTCCACATACCGCGTTCTTGAATGCTCAGCGGGTGTACTTTTTCACGATATTTTCCCCCTCCACTTGACGATGTACTCCATATCTTTTTATTCCGAGACTCCCTGTATATGGAGTTAAAAAGGGCGATAGAAAGACAGACGCACAGACAGACAGACAAACAAACAGACAGAGACACCAGACCAGACCAGACCAGACACATAATACACGCAAAGGCATGAAAACATCATAGTGCAACATCGAGAGTGGACTTCCTTCTGGGCCCTTTGTGCCTCAGCGAGCAGTCAGCAACATTCACGGCTATGACGATTACGGACGTTCGTAGCGAGCGTCGTACGACGCTGCCAGTCAACCTGGATGTGTCTTTTGTACGTTTCGTCTTCGTGATACATTCTTAGAACGTTTGAAAAACAAAAAACATATAGTCACCGATCGCTCAGGTTATGTTACAAGGAGACTCGTAAAGGGAGAAGAGTCGTAACGCCATTCTCGCCTTTCTACGTCACTCCTCTTACAGGAATGAAGGTATGCACGTCGTAGCCGTGATATTCGGGAATTCCAATGACGCCGCAGAGGTAGCTTCGAATCTTCTAGGCGTTCCTTTTATTACTGGAAGGAGACCTCCCTTTGACGTCGACTTATATGACGCGGCTCCGGAGTGCTCATAGGTCAGAGAGGGACGCCTTGAGGATTCGAAACCGTCGCGCACTTCTGTGAGGATGCGTATGCATGGTATAATCCTGCCGTAGCGACGCCTCTTGCGATTCCACGAGCAAGGGGCATCCCCTTTCTTTCTCTCTATCGTCCAGCGATTACGGAATTTCGCGATTCTCGTGGAATCCTCGTGACGTCATTATCGGCGAATAATTCGCACGACGATGGAAATTATTCATCGTCGTTACCCTTTTGGTCTCTGATGAGTGCGTTCGATGACTCGATCGAATGGAGGATGTGTGACGTGTGTCAACTTATGTGCGAATATATATAGGTATACAAAAAGGCACGGACTGCAGTTAATCGTGAGATTAGAAAATAAGTGAATGGAATGTAAAATTGATAAGATTGTGCGAAATTGACATGGTGATAACAGATAGATAGGGATGTGTATGTGTGTGTGTCTGTGTCAGAGAGAGCGAGGTGGGGGAGCAGTATGAAACGAGCGTGACGTGGCGACATCGGAAGTTATGAAATATGAAATAAACTAATAACGAGGTAAACGATCGATTGAGAAATATTTATTTACGGTATCGACCAGGACATTCGTTCTGCATATAGAATTCTCGTCTCCTTCGACCTTATTGACCGACGTGTGAGAAGAACGAAGGAGGGAAATTCAAAGTTCACAAGCATCGAGGCAATTCCGAACTCGTTATATTTGCCCGAAGGCACGAGGAAACTCGCTGAAAGATTTTACCTATCTATAAGCATATATATGTATGTGTTAGGAGAAAAAAAATTTATTTCGATATTCATGCAGCAACACGTAACCTTAAGTAGGAAAACGTGATTTTCTTAGACGACCCACGAGATGGCCTCCGGCCATTTCCTCGCACCCTACAAGCTCCGGTCTATTGTGCGAGCAGACGTTCCAAGAGGCTTTTTATTTACAGCCTCGAATAATTAATGAAAGCTTGTCCGTAACCTTATTAAAATATTTTCTCATTGTATTCGCGATCCTCCCCACTCAAATAACACGTTAATTTATCGGAAAACGGCTCGACCTGCAACTGTCTCTGAAAACGTCTGGCGCTAACTTCAAGGCGTTTATTTGAACGTTTATCGATCGTACGGCAACGGACTGTACGGGAGTAAGTACGTAAAGTTTTGTGTGAGTTTTACAGGACACAGACAGTGCGACAGCTCAGCCACTAACATCTCAGCATCAGCATCGTTTATATTTAAGGATCGTTATATATATGTTATCGTTAATCAGCAACAGCAACAGCAGCAACAGTAATCATCACGGCCAGTAACAGCGACAGAGTAGCAGCAGCAGCAACAGCAGCAGTAACGCACGTGTGTATACGATATACGTTATATACATATACACATCGATCGACGTTCCACTTTGCCACTTAAAAAGTTCGTGTTCTTAAATACGATTAATTGGTGGGTACGTGAGGGTAATAGTAAAGAAGGGATATCGATGGCGTAGATAGCGACACCGTCGACTGGAGAGTCGTCATCAGTGCCCGGATCAGAAAGCGAGTCGGTAGCTTCCGGGCCGTCCGCCATTTTCTTTTTTCTTAATTATTCCTTCGGCTTTGCTGACTATGTATCTATATATATATATGATACTTATGTATGTCCTTTCAATAAATGAAACAATCCTGAAATTCCGGGACAGCGTGCAAGGAACGACGGGATGAGGGGGGGGGGGGGGGGGGGAGGCAGAGACAACGTGAGGAGGGACACTTCCGGCAGTCAGTGATTTCAACAAAGAGTTAAACTTGGCTCACGACGCCTAGTGCCGACATTCGTCGCGACGTCTTGCCAAAACGCCGCATTCTCCTGATCTCGCCCTCTGGCAAAGGCCAATCGAAGTCGTCCTGTAAAAGAAGTTCTTCCGCATGCGGACGGTGCCGAAGGATTGCGACGGGCACCGACTATCGGCTAAGGGACGTAACGTCCTGTTACCGGAGGCTACCGACGCTTCTCGAAGACAGACGTACTACATGTATATCAGAAAAAACAAATACATCAATACACGCGCCACAGGCACGCACACACGCACAGTTAATAGAACAGAGATAAACATATGGAGTGAGGTACAGATAAGAGGGAGAGACTGAGGCAATGGGGATTCGCAAACACACGCACTCGAGAGAGAGAGAGAGGGAGAGAGAGAGAGAGAGAGAGAGAGAGAGAGAGAGAGAGAGAGAGAGAGAGAGAGAGAGA